>JAAAKG020198616.1:0-49571 GCA_010014905.2 Druon quercuslanigerum | reverse complement strand
TTTTCGTAAATAATTCGAAAAATAAAAAAGCTACAACTTTTTTTATAAAGAGAAAAAGATGCGAAATTAAATTTTCATTTAGAATATATATTTTAAAAATAAAAGTTCCAGACTTCATTTTCAGGAGCTTAAGGGCCTCCCCACTCCACCAAAATAATTCTATATCTCCTTTTTCCATCCGACGCCTCAATTACTGCAAACATATATGGGTGATAACAGTATGCATACGTATTTGATAGTGATAAAATTGTGCTGAAATGAATCAATGTTTGGAAAATTCTATTTATGTAAGATGTGGCTAAAAGAAATACAGAAGAATGTTAAACACAAGCACGTGCAAATCCTACAAGGCGATTGTATTTTTAGAAACAATCAGAAAGGAAAATAATATAACATGGTATGGAAATATGCTACACTTATATTTCAAACCTGGAAATATAATAAATAATATCGATAACTGCAGATGTATTTACTTTCTGCTGAAAACATAACTATAACCTAAAATAAAAAATTGTAGTTTTATATCGAGACAGATTCACACATACGACACGGGTATTTTTTGTTTTTATAAATATTTTATATTTATTTTATATTTATATATAAATTGGGGGACACTAAAATTGGTTGCAAATTATGTAAAATTTAATTTAATTAATGAAGAAGCAGCAACAATTAGTTTTGTAACAAAAATCTAATGTTAATATTTATTTGAATTAGAAATATAAGTATGAA
Organism: Druon quercuslanigerum; assembly: GCA_010014905.2. Classification (NCBI taxonomy): domain Eukaryota; kingdom Metazoa; phylum Arthropoda; class Insecta; order Hymenoptera; family Cynipidae; genus Druon; species Druon quercuslanigerum. The sequence goes on along the minus strand of JAAAKG020198616.1, from coordinate 48,839 downwards.
ATATGATAATTAAAATATTTCTGAAAATGATTTTACAAACCTTGTAGGTATATTCAGCTATGTTTGGTATTTATTTTGAACAAAATTTATTTAGATTAGCAGATTTGCCTAAAATTTTAACAAATTTTCATATACTGCTCTATTCATAAGAGCTAATTCATGTTAACTAATATTCTGAAAGATAAACACTTTTGTGACGCAAGAATTAGGGACTGAATTTCGTACAAATATAAAAACTTTTATAATCTCTGTATTTCAATCAAAATGAAAGCTGTATAAATATTAATCTTACTGCAATGAAATACAAAAAATAAAATGTTCACATTTTCACGAAATAACTTAATATAACACACCTGAAAAGTTGCATTTGATAATACATATGGCTGAATCTTTAATTTCTAATCATTTACCGTTTTTTTAAAATCTGTTAACATATTATGTTATGACAGCCAGAGAAACATTGTCCGGTCTCGTCTCAAATTGCACTTATCATTTAAATCTAAATATTAAACACTTGTCTTCAAAAAATGCATAAAGCTCGATTATTAAATTAGAATGCATCGTTAAACTTTACAATGAACGTTTGAAAAAATATTTTGTTGACCAATTTCACTTCTTAATTTCTAATCAAAATTACCTTAAAATAGTAGAATCTATCTCCTAAAGTTCCAACATAATTGTATTCTTATTTTATTTGATATTTTTCATTTTTATTATGGTTTTTTAGAACTGCCGTTACAGTTCTCCTACCTATTCATAAAAAGAAAATTGATGAATAGTTAGATCGCTAACGCAACAAAACCATTTTTATTTGTTGTTATTAAAAATTAATCCCATACAGGTGTTCAGGACGTCAATTTTCCACATACTTTGTCAAGGAGATTTTCTTGGTTTCAAGATGCCTTCATATGTAATTCGTTTTTTAATTCTAACAAAGAGTCCAGTAAGACAGCCAATTTATTTTCGTGAAAGAATAACTTAAATTAAATATGAAATATCTCTTTGATCAAATGGAATACATTCTTGGTTGTACTATTCGCTATGAATGGTCTTTTTTTTCTTTAATATAATTGGATAGTACACAAATTAAAAAATCTAAATTCCCAAAGGCAAAGGAAAATACAGGTCAAAAGTTTAAAAATCAGAAATTTAGATTAGAAATTTAATTAATTTTTTTTTGAGCAAATGATTAACAATAAATAAAGCACAAGTTTCAAGTGCTGCAAACTTTAGTCCTTCAAGAAAAAAACTCTTGACAAAAAAACTTGTAGCTGAAACATTTTATAACATAAAATTGGAACAGTTAAGAAATATATGCAATGTTAAATGATCTAATTTTAATAATTTAATGTTACCTGAAATGTTGTTTTTATATCTTACCAATAAAAAAATTGCAAATGTTTATTTGAACGATTTCAAATTAAACTATTCAGGATTCAAATAAACCTTTGAAGTTTAAATATTTGTACGCAGAATCTATAAAAATTAAATAAGTATTAAATCATCAAAATTTGAATTTCCAATTCAAATTTTGATCATACAAAAAATAATAAAAAATTCCATTTTGCGTCTAATCTATGCAAGATACGAAAAATATGAATTCAGTGAAATTCCGTGCCCTGAAAAGATGTATAAATTTGTCAATAATCACTTTTCGATTGAGTATATAGTTTTTGTTTTCATTCGTAAAAAACAACATTGAAAATAAAAAATTAAAGTTTTGGACGAACGACACTAACTATAAAAAAAAGAAATAGCTAAAAGTTGCTCTGGCAAAAAATAGCGATAACTCATTTAAAATTTGTCATGAATACTTTTTGATAGGACATGCAGTTTTTGTTTTAATTGTAAAAACTAACACTCTAAATTAAAAAATTAAATTTTTCGAAAAAAGGCACAAGGTACGAACTAAAATTAACAGACTTAAGTTGTTTGACCACAAAATATCTACAAGTTTGTTATAAACAACAACATTTTATTTACCAACATTTATCGCCTGCATTACATGTACATTGAATATAAACAAATTAGATGTATGGAAAAACGACACAAGGTGCAGTAAAATGTTTAACAATAATTTTTATTTTAATAGAATGCGAATTCTTTAAATGATAAAAATAAGACCGTAAAAATACATTTGTTTCAATACTAATGCATATCATTAATGGTAATAATATCAATGTATTGAAATTATATACATTTTTCAGGATAGCTAAGAATAAAATTTAATACAAAATGAGAAATAAATATGAGAGGAATCATTAAAAAGGAGATTTGTACTTCATTTTACAATATCTGAATAAGCAGCCTCAGACCGAGGTGATGAGAATGTGTTGGTTAAAGCCGAAGGAGCTTTAAGAAAAGAGAATTCACAATCACCAAATTACAGCTGTCGATGCTTGGATCTTTAACTTTAAAAGGCTTGCTCACAAATGTGGGGTAAATAGAAAGACCGAGCGCGAAGCGCAAGGTGATTGCATTATCGAGCGCGCAGCGCGAGAAATAACAGTCGCGCACTTAAGCTTACGAGCAACGCGACCTGCGCGCATAGCGCGCTATGAGACTATGGCCGCGCTGCGGGCAGATTTTTTTATTTAAAATTGTTTCTCCTCTATTTAGCAATTAATAATCTAGAAACTCTATTTTGAGTTTTTAATTAAATATTGAGAAATAATTTTGAGATATTGAGTCCGAGCTTTAAAATAAAATCTAGTTACTGACTTACTCGGAGCTGGTTGACCTTTTTCATTCGAACTCTTTTCTAGAAAAAAAATCTTAGTTTTTAATTCAACTAAAAATTATTTTTTATAAAACATTTGTTGACTTCTGAAAATCGGCTAATGGTGGGTGAATATAAATAGTAGAAAAATATATGTTTACATAGAAACTTCGGTCGCGTATAGTCTTACTATGATTTATATATTTAAGACAAATATATACTGAAAATTTACATTAAAATTAATGAACGAACGGAATGACTCAAAATTTCGCCAAGAAGGCGTCATTTTACGTAAACAGTGGACTCATTATTAGATTAAAACCTGAATTAATGATTAATTTACGCAGCTGCTGCTATAGTCACTCAGGGTCCTGATGTGCCTTTTTGGAAGATCATTCACCAGGTAGATTATTCCAGTATCTTGTACCTATTTTATTGCAAAGATAATTCGCTCATCAGCCAATAAGCTTCTAGATCGTTGCCTTTACTCGAGATTTCAACACATTTTTCAGTTTCTTCTTCTCGTGCAAATTGTGACACCTTCTTTCGATGAAATTATGATATAAAACAACATTATTCAGTGCATTAAAACACCCCTGGCCACAATCACCCTTCTTACTCCGCTTTTAATGCGAGCAGTGCGCATTTGCTAACTGCGCAGTTCTTTTGGCCATGATAACTTATATTTCGTTTTTAGCAACCTGATTTCGTTAATTTTAGTCACTTTAGTATCCTAAATTTGTCGGAATTTATTTCCGAACATTTCTAACAGTGTAATTAGCATATTAAAAGAAATTCAGCAATCGTCGATAAACAGGTGGTGTCATACTTGTGATCGGCATTGTCGTTTCGATTAATATATTTATTTCTTCACTATATGATAAATAAATAATTATTGTCTTCACGACGTAAATTACAAAATTGGTCGGGAAACTAAAATATTATCGAAAAAACTGAAATTTAAAATTGCCTGATAACTAGACACCACGGCAGTGACCTCTGCAATAATAATCTTTTGAAAGCTTTTTGTTTCTTCTGTACATTTTTACCCCATCAGGGCATTTCAATCGCACCTGTTATATTACATATGAAATCCTAACTATGATTTTTCGAAGAACTCTGTAAAAAAACCTTAAAAATGAGTATAAAATCCTGATTAAATGTCGTTTATCAATTCCGTGACTGTGACTGCATAGAACAGGCTGTTGAGTATTTGGTCCCGGGTAAGCGTGGATGAACGAGGCACTCGCTGTAACCCCACCAGATCACCACAGGAGTACCTGGGGAACCAGGACATGCACCACTACTTTGGTGCAGGCAGCGATCAACAATTGCACACTGTATAATAGTGATATGAGGGTGTGTGTGGCGGGTAAACAGGAGCGTCGGTGGGAGTGAGGGGGTTTTGCCATCAGGCGATTGCAGACGCGCAAGCGCCGCGACGCTCCTCGACGCCGCACGTCAAACGTGGCGGCTATAGGTTAAATCCTCGGTATCGCATTTTTCTTGTTTTTCCCGTGGTGCCTCCTGATCCCGCCTTCAAAAGTACTCGCGGACCAATCAGTTGCCTACCGTCGCGGCGCTACCCGTCGGGACGTCACTATCGTCACTGCCGTCGGTGCAGTCAACATTTGTCAACAGATCGGCTGTCATCTACCAATATACGATTACCGAATTCTTATCCCTATCGCGCGGAAACTTTTTTTCCCGTTCCTCGTGCGGATCCATCTCCACTGGCCTTAAGTATGTTCAATTCAAATTGTGTCGTGATGCTTGATTTTTGAAATTATTTTCGTCTCTATTTTATATGTAATAGCAATATTTATCATTAGCATGGTGATTTTATTGTTGATATTATCCTTGCGAGATTGAGAAGTGAACAAATTGTGGAAAAATGTGACAAAGTTGGGGTAAAGAAATTTCTTATTGGATGATTCAAGTGTTGTGATTTTAGTGAGGAATTTTGATTGATTTTTTTTATTTTTCTTTTCAAATTTCAGGCGAAAAAAATTTCTCATTTTGTGCAAAAAATTTCCAGCAATAAGTAAAGTGTGCCGAACAAGTGTTTTAGAATGCGATTTCAATTCGAGAATTTCACTGTCGATCATAAATCATGTGGGTGTGTGTGTTTATACAAGTGTTTTATCATTTTTTTATTTTACTTTTTGATATTAACTTTGGTTTAACCAAAATCGATGTTTAACTTTTAGCCCAGCAAATAAAATCTGTTTGATTATCGATTACAGAAAAATATTATTTTAAATGTTGACATGTCTTTCCGTTTTTCTTTTCAGTTAAAAATAAGCGATAAATTTAAATTGCAGTTTGTTCAAAAAGGGTTTCAATAAAAAGTTAAAATTTTGTTTTTGTATCGCCTAAAAACTTTGTCACAATTGATTCCTATTTTTAGTTTAATGTTAAATGTATATCATGATATATATATCATCAGTATTCTATTATTCATTATATATATATCATCATTATTCTATATCATGAAATACATATCAGAAGTTATATTTTTTAAAAGGTAATTTAATAATTTTAAGCCTAAACCTTCTTTGATTTCAAAAGACTTAAAATTATAAGAAATTATATTTTTTTAAAAATGCATTGGTAAGTTCAGATCACAGTGTTTTAAATTTATTTATAACTATATTGAATTTTGTCTCATTTTGTGAAGAATAACTGTCATTTTATCATAATTGTCAACTTTGGAATAAATACACATGCAAAGAAATTTTTATTAGTAACACTATTCAGATATTATATATTTTTTAAAGTCCTATTTATTTAAAAATTATTATTTTTTTTTGGAATAGATATTTTCGGTATATAAGGTAAATGCCACAATAATCGTGACAATCCCAATAATTGCGAAACATGGTTCTAATTTATTTAAAATTTAACGATAAAACTCACTTATTTTTAAAATTTTATAGTAACAAATGAGATTTCAATTAATTGAAAGTAGATAAAAAACAAGAAAATGGGCGTCACAATTAGTGAGAGATTTACCTTAAATATTAAAAATGAAAATTTTAATTATGTCATCATTAGTACTTGTGAGAGTTGCATATGTGCTGGCCACATCCTTTAACATTAAAAATTATTGTTTCAAAAGTCTGGTAGTAGTAACGAATATTGAAATTAAAACAATTGTAAAAAATGATTCCTATTTGCAAATACAGGGTGTCTAGTGGTTGGGCAATTTAAAATTCCCGGGTTTTTTTCTATCAAACTTTTTTCTCCTGGCCAGTTTAAAGATCTCTTTTTGTAATTTGTCCCAAATTAACATGTCAAAATGATAATTTTAATTACATACGAAGACATAATTTGTGTCAGAAAGAAAACAACTATATTATGAAGTGATAAATATTAATCGAAACTACATTGCCGACAAGTATGACACCACCTGTGAATCGATTATTCCTTGAGTTCCTTGAATGTTAATTATATGAGAGTTAAGATTTTTTATATTAAATAGATTAAACGTTATAGTAATTTTCTATAAAATTTATTTAAAATATATATTCATTTGACTTTAATTATTATTTTTCTAAATGTGAGATTTATACGAATCTTTCCAGTTTTATGTAGCAACCTTGTAAAATATTCATCAAGGTAAATGTCACAGTTTTTATGGTGATCTCAATAATTGTGAAATTTGAATTTAATATGAGTATACTATTGAAATTTATTTTTACTATTTTATAATAAATAATTAAATTAAATAAAAAGCAAGATAATTGGCATCACGATTACTTTTCACATGATTACTAATTTCAGGAAAATATGGAAATTTGAACTTTTTTGGCAATATCTTTATAAATAATTGACAAAATGCCTTTCTCCTGGCTTCTTTTATGCAAAATTTTGATAACTTTCAACCTGCTTAAGAGGAAAAATGTTAAACCTCATATGATTTTCCATTCTTTAATTTTAGACTAAACAATAAATTAAAAGAAGATAAAGTAGAAAAAAGTATACTTCACGCCATAGAAAAAAAACTACCTATTCTAAATAAAATTACTGGTTTTTCCTGATTTCCCGGTCTGCTAGACACCCTAAAATACATATTTTATTTACTTACTTCAAGAGAAATAAAAAAAAATCAATTTGTCTTCTTTCTGTTTATTAAAGCTTTCTAATAATTTTTTTCCACTATTTTTAAATTGTTTAAGGAAAATTAAAGGCTTTAAAATAGGAGGAAAAATGAATGGGACGACGATAGTCGGACCGTCGGAGGATCCTTGCATTCAGCACCGACCGTCGCAAAATGAAACAGGCTCTGAGCATCCTCAAAGTCCAAATAGTCCTTTGAGCATTCGGCACGGTGAGCCTTCACAAAATTCGTAAAATTATTTTCAAATATAATTTTTAATAACTAATATTCATTTCTTATTGAATATAATTATTATTTTATTTAAATATATATATTTCGACGCCTCCATTCAATAAGAGTCCATTTGCATGCAGTGCCGCGCATTAGGGTCGTTTAATTTTTTTGTATCAAACCCAAACTTGTTCAAATCCAAAAATATACCTTTTTTGGAAAGAATTTTATATTCAAAGGTTCTGCAAATCCCATAAAGTTTAACACGTTTTTCCATTAAAACAAAATACGTTTTTGTAAATTTTCGACAGAATCGTCAATATTAGGCGAAGAGAGTTGACGCCCAACCTTTCTCTTCACGATTAGTCAATAGTCATAGAAGACGAATCCAAAATGACGTCTTGAGATGCATGTCAATAAGCCTGTTATGTAGGGTCCCAAACAATCCCCATAAGTGAGAAATTCGATTCTGTGAGCGTTTCAACTATAGGTCGCGCATCTGTTGGATCTCGCGCTTCGAGCTCGAAAGTAATTTACCTCGCGCTGTACGTTTAGTCTTTGTACTTCCTCCACATTTTAGCACAGACCTTTTAAAATTAAAGGTCAAAGTATCGAAAACTATTTTTCCTTTGCTAATTGTGAACTCTCTTTTGTTAAAGCTCCTTCAGCTTTAAAGAACACATTCTCATCACGTATCTCGCGCTTCGCACTCGGTTTTGGCCAAATCGCGAACTTTCCTACATTGAATTTAACTTTATTATATAAAATGTATATTATATTTCTTTCTTTACCTCGGTCTGAGACTGCTTATTCAGATATTGCAAAATAATGTACAAATTGTACTTTTCATGCTTACTTTAATATTTGTTTCTTCTTTTGCACCAATTTTTATCCTCAGCTATCCTGCAAAGTGTATCATTTCAATAAATATATGTTAGTATTATTCATAATATGCATTTATATTGAAACATATGTATTTTGGTCATGTTTTTATAATGAAAAAAGTGCGCATCCTACAAAACATGTGTTACTTAATATTTTACTGCACCTTGCGCTTTTTTCGGAATTTTTTTTTTAATTTTAGTTTTTACGATTTAAACAAAAATAATAAGACATTTTCAGATCTTGGTTGGGTGGACAACCTTTGACTCTTATTTTTATTTGTACCTTGTGTCACTTTCTACAAGTAGTAAAAATGTATGTTATTTTTTACGATAAAAAAAACTAAGCGTTGTTTCACAATTTTTGTATATTCATCCTGTTTCGTAGCTTGTGTCTTTTACCACATTTAAAAAAAATTTCAATGTTATTTTTCACGAATAAAACAAAAACTACGAGTCATGAAAAAAATTGTTCAATGAAAACTTTGTAGATCTCTTTTGGGTGCACAATTTTTTATAATAATCTTGCAGGGCATTCAAAAAGTCACATTTTTCTTCTCCACTTTTTTTCATATTGTGCGTTGCTTGGCTTAAAATGTCCATTTTCGTTTGTTTTTTTGAATTTTGAAAATGCTACAAGCCTTATTTTAAGAGAAAATTGCTATAAAAAATAATAAATTGTTTCAACAATGTTTCCAAATATCTGATTATCAGAAGAGGGTAATAATTTTTGTACATTAAAAACAATTTGTACTAAAAAAAAAAAATAAATAAAACTTCCAAAATCTCCCAAAACCTAATTTTTCGCTTACAGAGTTTTTTTAGACCTTATAAAACCGGAGTTTGGGATGAATTAAAAAATTGTAGTTTATGAGTAATTTTGTAAAGCAATATTGAGAAACCACTCTAACATTTTATATTGAATCCCAAATTTTTTTCGAGAGTTTTACTTTTCATAAATATTCATAAGTATTTGTATTTGCAATCTATTTGGATATAAGGCCCCCGGATATATCCCTTCCGAGAATTGACGCAGCGCCGTAGGTAGGAGTAAAAGGAGCTGTGGGGAGTGTGCGGTGGTCACTCAGGCGTGAACAAACAGAAGTGTTTCCATATGAAGCACTGTCTCGGGTTTGTTCCCCACCACCGCCAGTCCCAAAACTGGCACAATCTCCAAGTTTCAATGTATAAGAACATGAGTCAAAATAGGCGCCATGCGCCTACAAACAACGGATTCGGAACCTATTAAGACATTAAAATAAATTGAAAAAATCTTCTCTTACTTCCCCTCCCCTCATTTCCCCTACTTACCCTCCATTCACTGCCCCTACTGCATAATCACCGCAGGGTACGGGGTAAAATCGTTTAATGACATGCTCTACTTACCCTCGTGGGGAAAAAGTAGGACGGACGGACAGACACCTGGCCAACACTTTGGCCAGCCCGGGGTTACAAATTCCTAAAAAATTAGCAACTTGTTATTTCACAGTAGAACTAGAACTTAAACTTAGAAATTATATAATATTTTATTTAAAAACAAGTTTAATTTGATAAACATTGATTCTGCCTATTGAGAATAAAACTACATCACGATTTTCACTCAACTCGGTTTTTCTTGAGTCACTTTATTCTCTCTTTTTCCATGCCATCACATGCAAACATACATGTTCCATTGAAATAGAGGGTGTGGGTGGTGGCAACAATATTATGCCATTAGAGTAATTAAATTCTAGTCGCTCTGGCACGTTTCACGGAATGCATTGCGGGGGTTAAACGAGGAAAAAAAATTATGCATCGAATTGCCCGGCGAACATCTACCACGAGTGAATCGGGGCTCGGCGAAGTAAGGGCGTCAAATTTCATTAGCATATCAATGCTGGTGGATGGTGCGGGCTTCCGGGCGCCACCTGCGCCCAGTATTATAGGATCATTGAAGGATAGAGCTCAGGGTTAAGAAGGGCGGGTAAATTGCGATGAGAAATGGTCAAAGGGTCTGCATTTTCTATCTCGCCCTCGATCCGGTTTACTCAGTGCGGTTAATCGTTATCGTATTAGCGATACTCTCGTTTATTTCGATATCAAACTAGTATACATATACAGCGCTCTTCACTTTCAGAAAGATACTCCTGTATCCCTCTTTTAAATATTATTTGCTTCCAATTTACAAAGGTTGGAACATGAAAATGTAACTTTTAACGGTATACCATGATGTAAGTATATGAATTAGGCAAACTTAACAAACACTTTTTTTAAAAACTTTATTAGTTGCTACTGACTGATCAACAAAGTTTATCCTAGGTTCGTTAATATGCGTCAATCGATACATCTCGAAGGCGCGAACAGTTACATTGAATACAGTACTGTTACATTCCCAATATCAAAAACAATTCCTCTTATAAATAAGGTAAATATTTTTGTTTAAAAATTAAATTCGGTATTTGTACGTTATGAAAGGTCATGAAAGGCAAATCAATAAGTCAATCGATGCGTCTACAACACGCGAACGAATATATTATACACAGTTCTGCTGTATTCTAAATATTAAATCAGTTTTCTTCGTATAAAGAAGATAAACAATGTATTTTGTAATAAAATTAGATAGAAAATTCATACAGTTTATGAAGTTTAAACAAAATAGTTTATTCTACTTATATGAGAATAAACTTTTTGATATTCGAAACACAACAATATTTTATCTGATATATTTGTTCGCATCTTCGAGGTGCTTCAAATAACCTATTAATAAAAGCTCCATGACCTCTTATGATCTAGAAATACCAAATTATAAATTTTAAAAATATATCTGTCATCTTATTTATATGAAATTTTTTTAATGTTGGACATACAGGAGCACTTTATGATACGTATTTGTTCCGGTATTCGAGACTCATCGACTGACCTATTGCAGAACCTTTCATGAACTTCAATGACCTACCAACACCTCTTTTAAAAGTTTGTAAACATAATTATTCACTTTGTATGAAGGAAACTATTTTTATATTGGGAATATAACAGTACTGAATTGTAATTCATTGACGTTTTGATGATCTTTCTGACTTTTCTTTATAAGCATTTGTTAGTGAAAACATTGCATTTTCAATCATTTCAAATTGAACTCTTTTATGTTCTGCAAATGATGTAAAATTGGAAACCTTATTAGCATTTAGTAAGCGAGAATTTGAAATTTGAAGCGTTTCATGCAAAAGAACTTTGAATCGAAAGTGTTGAATAAATTTAGATCAGAACATTGGAAATATTATTTGCTTAAAAATTTCAATTTTAAACATTGTCAGGATTCGAAATAGAAGCCCTTTAATATTTAAGTTACTGTTATTTCCGAACGATAAAAATCTTATAATTTCCAACTAGTATTGTTAACGTTGGATGTTTTTAAATTAGCATCTCTTGAAATTTTAATTTCTAATTTAAACATTAAAAGTTGTACAATCTTCAGCTGGATTCCTCTATGACTAAATAATTATAAATTAAAGTGACAAAAAATGTTATAATTTCTATTTTATACGTTTTGAATTGGGCGATTTTGAACTATAGTCGGGTTTGAAATTTTTAGATTAAAAAATTCAATTATTTTTAGTTTAAATATAATTTGTAAAAAATAATGTTCAATTAACAAATTAAAGTATTTTAATACTTGAATGATTATAAAAGCATTCGGTAGTAAAAATTGTATATAGATTAAGAATTCAAGATTAAAATTGAAAAAAATGAGATAACTGTATATTACAATTGAGCACCTTAAGTTCTACAACTTTATATCGAAACGTTAAAAATTGTCTGGTTGGGAAATTAAATGATTCAAAATGAAAACATTAAAAATAATTGTATAGGTTTAAAGTTAAATCATTTTAGGTCAAAAAATTGAGACTGTTTCAATGTTAAATGTCAAATCATTTACAATATCTAATTATAAGTTTTAATAGTTAAAAAATTTGCATAGCAAATGAGCTCAAATTGAAATTTTGATTTTAAAATTCATCTGTTTTTGTAAAAATTACATATTTCATGTTTGAACTCTCTACTGTTACGTTTTTTCTTGATAATTCATCTTTGTAGGTTGAAAAGTCAAGTTTCAGTGTTGAAGATGCAACTATTTTATATAAAGTTTAATTTTTTTTAAATTAAAACTTCGAATATTTGTTTGAAAATTCATCCTTGTAAATAGAAAATTAAAGTATTTTGTTAGAAATTCAACTATGTTGTTTAAAATTGAATTATTTTGTTGAAAATTCAAGTGTTTTGTTAACAATTCATCTCTTTTTTGTAGAAAATTCAATTCTTTTTGGTAAACATTCGCCTATATAGATACAAAACTTGTCCTTTTAGATTAAAAAGTAATATTTTTTATTAAAAATTCAACTTTCTTCTAAAAAATTCAATTGTTTGGCTGAAAATGCAACTGTATGGTTTTTGGGTAAAGCTTAGTTTTTTTCTTTGAATATTCATCTTTATAGGATGAAAATTGAACATTTTTATTAAATATTAAAGTAATTTCTTTAAATTTTAATTATTTAGTTAAAAACTGAACTATTTTGCTAAAAGGTCATCTTTTTGGTAGAAAATTAACTGTTTCGTTGAAAATTCGTTTAGAGAAAAAAAGCATATTTTTTTGTTAAAATAAATTTGACATTCTTAATCTGAAATAGGTTGATCAGGAAAAGGCAACGCTGGGTGTACCCTCATTACTTATACATTTTATTAATCAAGAATAGATCTTGCTATCATGACGAAGGAATTGCTTTGACTATTTCTGAGAGTAGCATCTTGATACTTATTCTTAAGGAAAGTGAATAAAGGGCTAAAAGGTGTAGTTTAAATGGAGTTCGAATTGGGTTTTGATTATATGAAGATAGAGAGTGGAGCGAATTGGTGAGGACTTCGAGTCGACCCCTTGAGAGGTGGGTGGCAGCAATAAATACAATTCCATCAAATCAGTGCTGTAATGAAAAGCGTGACTAATAAAATAAGTGGCAGGTCCCAAAGTGATTCGCGAACGAACCCCTAGTAGGAAATCGCATTTCGCCAACTCCCAGATGTTTGCAGGGCGTGCAGAATCGCTCACGATCTCCCCCTCTTGATCCGTCTACGGGATGCCCCTTGCTCTCTTTCTCTTTCTCTTTCGCCCTTTCTCTTCTTATTTTCTCTCACTCTTTCACATTATTTATATATACATATATTTCCATTTTTCCTTCTTCCCGACTTTGTTCTGATCCCTTTTCGTGAACAAATACATATTTATGGTTCGGGCCGCGATACTCGCGTAATTCCGTATCGCTTTCTACTTCCTGAGCTTTTTCCAAACTCATTTCCCCATGTAAATATTGTTTGCATTTGGAATACCTTCTTGAGCCGATGGAATGACAAACGGAATGTCTTGCTCGCTCGAGATTGATCCTACACGTCCTGAGTGACAGATACTTCGATTTTCCGTAGAGAAATTTTTTTTTCTCTCTAAATCTTGTATCACTCTTTTGAAGAATTGGAAAACTGGTAGACGGGGAATTTTTCGCGAAGGAAATTTCTTCATTTTTGAATTGATGCAGGGAAAGTTAAACGATGTTAAATCAGCGTCTTCATCAAATGAAGTTTTCTTCAAAAATAATACTATCTCGCTTTTTCACACCTGTTTCAGTAAAAATATGAAGAGTTTGCGATTTTTTACCATACATCGAGTTCATTTCAAATCAGGCAGGCAGTTGCAAATAGTCGCAGAAGCAGTCGTCCATAAAATATGTTGTTTTCCAAAGGACTCTTTTGTTATTAAATTAATAACAAATTATTATTTCTGTCTCTAAAATGTACAATTGTCCACAGAAGTGAATTATTGTTGCAGGCAATTTTCAAGTATATAAAGTTGAATTTTTTTGCATCAAAACAAAACAAGATTCAATAGAGTGGACGCGACAACCCATTTCCAATGTAGTCGATAAATTTGAACATGTGAAGATAATCTTTGTTGCGGGTAAAGATTACTTTGAAATCGCTGTAAAGATTACATTCTGTTTTTTCTGAGGAGTGTTCTAAAATGTTCGTAAGTTAATGGTATTTTTAAATATTTCGCTTGGAAGAAAGAAATTTCTAATAGACGGACAATTGTTTATTCTGCATATGAAATAAGTTTTTCTCATATAAACAACGTAAAAAATTCGTTTTCTAAATTTCCAAACGCAACAGAAAATCAGTTTTAATTGATAGATCTAGCTCAAAATCCTATCAGACATGAAAATATATTAAAGCTACAATTTGTCTAATGACCATTCCTGATTTGCTTTTCGAGATATGTAAACAGTATTTTTTGACACAAACCGAAAAAATATAACTTTATACCGTTTCGATTAACAAAATCAAGAAGCTTATGAGTATTTGAATTTTTAGGATTTTATCCAAAGAACCTACATATTTGCTTTAAAGCATTATAAAATTTGATCTAAAAAGATATTTGAGTTTTCTTTCTTGACACTGATGATGTCTATTCTTCTGTTTCCAAACCAAAGATGATTTCAGAAACAATTAATTAATTTGTCCCGAAAAACTTAATTTACTACACATTCTTTTTAAGGAAATAGAAAATTTAATTTCTGTTAAAAAATATCGTTCAAGGAATTTTTTCATATGAAAAAATGTTTGCAAACAGGAAATAGAAGTAGAAAGATCGTCACAAAAAAAATCAAATCTCTCTTATCATCAACTGGAATTAAGCGTCCATTTTTATTTGAAGAAAAAGCTTGACATTATTCTTTATTGCCATTAAAATATTTATTGCGAATAAAAAGATTTTAGAGCCAGTTATAGGAGGTTTAAAGTGTGAGAGTCTCTATACTAAAATATCTGCAATAGAAAAGGTGTTCATTGAAAATTTTTGCCAGCGAGAAAAATTGACATTTTATCTGAAAAAAGTAGTATCCTTAAATTTACTATATATTTATTATCTCAAGTCATTTGTGTAAACTTTCTCGTATGGAATGGATAAAAGTAATGCATCAATCATAATTGAAAATGCTGAAAATAATATTTAAGATTATAACATGCGCTTTCTAATTACGCATGAAATCTATACAAATTTTATCATTCCATTTCTTCTTTCAATATTAAGTACCACATATTCTTTATAATAAAAATGTTTAATGGCAAAGACAGTGTCTTTGCCAAAAAATCATATGTCAATCATTTTGTTTAATTAGCAGACGCAGGAAATTTTTTAAAGGAAAATATGTGAATTGAAAAATAACTAGATGAACGAAAATCATTATTTTTAGCCTCTATAAATAATTATTTGCATTATTTCTTTAAAACTTTGGTCCTACTTATTATATATTATGAAAAAATTATCTTTGCAGAATTTAAGTTCGTGTTTTAACTAGAAAAAATAGATTATCCAACTTCAGGCTATGCATATTGAATGATTTTTAATAGTGCGATTTAAACTTATTTTACAGATTCTGGAGAAAGTAGTGTAATTTCTCCAGGCCTTCCGGAGAGGTATAGTCCTTTGGGAGCCACAGGATCAGTTTCAAGTCATGATCCTTATGCATCTAGATCTGTACAAGAATGTCCTGTTCCTTTATGTCGAGGGATGCCAAGTAATTTCCCAGTCGCTACATCCCCGTATCTTACGGCTCTCGAAAATGGACATCCTCATCTTCTTGGCCAAGTTCAGCAACACCAGCAGCAGCAGCAACAGATCCAGCAACAACAGCTTTCACAACATGGTAGCAAATCTCCCAGGAGTCTTGGATTAATTTGTGTTGTTTGTGGTGATACCAGTTCTGGAAAACACTATGGCATTCTTGCCTGTAATGGATGCAGCGGTTTCTTCAAAAGAAGCGTTCGCAGAAAATTAATTTATAGGTGAGTCTACGTTTGCTGAGAATTAGTATTAATCATCTCAACGATTCTTCATTGAAGTCAGAAAGATATTTAGATCGAATTTAGTTTATGATTCTGCATGGTTACTTTGTTGCATCGTGAACTCTTTTAAAATTTGATGTTCCTAAAAATATTTTTTAAGATAATTAATTTTAACTCGCTATCTCCAGATTGATTTATGTTTTGAGTGACAGAAGAGCAAAATCAATGCTATGTCTTTTTGAAAGGGAAATTGCTTAATTGTGGCAAGCCGTGATTCTATAATATTATACCACTTTATAAATTTCCAAGACTTTTTTCTATCGCATTTGAGATAGATTAACTTTTGAAAATCTAAATGATTGTCCGTTTAGACACATGGAAATATTTAAGGCGTGACGTTCGATCACCGAAGTTAAACAACACTTCACTCGGTTATACTCGTATGGGAGCCGTCGCAAAAAATGGGGGGTGTTGTTTTTAATTAGCCGTCTTGAAGCTGAAATTCATCCTCAAATTATCATAATACTTATATGATATAGCGTACATTCTTGGCCTTCATCTTGAAATGTTTATTATCAAACGAGTATTTTTTACATCTATTTTTCGAGTTATCGAAAAAATTGTTCCTTCTGAGGAAAATTGCCAACTTTTTACTTGTATCGTGTTTACTAATTTCGTCTCTTTATAGTTCCTAAAAATTGGCTTAGAAATAAAAAAGGTTTTAAATTTTTCATGATTATTTTCAATTTTGTTACATGTTTTACAAATCGAAACTTTATGAAAATGATTTTAAAATAAAATCAGTAAACCCTGTTTTTTGTAATTTGAATACCTTCACCTACTAATTTCCAAGATTTTACTATGTTTTTGTGTTACAGATTAATTTTTAATAATTAATTTTTTTTTAATTTCTAAGTCACGGGGGTAGGAAAGGATATTTTGGATAATTAAAGTAGTCTTAGGGCATGGAAAAGAGGATTTTGGATTGTAAAAGTGATATATTTTACAAATCTAAGTAGTTGGGCCTACTATCTGTTTTTTTGCGGTGTGTAAACTCATTTATCTGTATACAACCATTTATTTACATTTTCGAAAGTCAAGAGAAAGATTATTTTGTTAGTATTGAAAGTTTCAAAAGAGTACGAATGCAAATTCGCGTGGATTTGATAAGTAGAAAATACACTAAAAAATTATAAAATATTTTTGTATGAATAGAAAAATTTGATATAATACTCTATTTTTGTTAAACCTATTAGGAAATCAATTTAAATTATTTGAACTACTTTTGTCTATTGTTGCCTGGTTATTGTAACAAAAATGAAATATTTACTATGTACAAATAAACATAAATAAATATTTGCAAAAAATGTTTCTATGGATCTATCCATTGGTCTAAAATCTTATCTCTTAATTCGAAAAAAATTGTTCTAATCGTTTTATAATTGTACGGACCAGGCTCATCCAATATTTGCCCCCTGTGGAACATTTGGATCAACTTCTCATCTATTATGATAGGAAATCCTCGAAAGTATAGAAAAAGTAGTAAAACATTGTTGATCACGTTGTGCGGGATGATCCCTCGATGCCATTGGATGCCATGTGTTCTGAGTCGAGTAGGCTCATCCTAATACAGGCAACAATGCAAATGCAAGGATCGCATAATACCAGCGACACTGAACCCAATTGTACCCGTGTGCAAAGTCGTATGAAAAGTACGCACATGGTGCATGATACGTATAAAGTGGTATAAAGTTCATGTGGATACATTCGAGCAACATGGGCCATCGGCTGGGGCACCACGAACCGCATGGAGAAACTATTACCGTCCCCGGGGATGGTCCATCCATCTCCATCGAATCCCTCTCAACCGGAATCGATGTCTGCTCGTGCTTTATTCGATAGCCTCTCCTAGCTTAACGCTTATGCCTGCATATACATCTATCTTGTATGTGTATTTTGGATCGAAATATGGTCCCCAATGAACAGTTAGGAAGCACAATTCTGACCTGATAAATATAGAGTTTGGCATAATATAAGGTACTTAAGAACTTCTGCCCCACACTGCCTTACTTTTGACTCAAACGGAGATATTGAAGAAAACGTATTTTGCATATTTAATGATCTGCATCTTGTAGTATATGATTGTCTCTCGATAAAAGTATTGTTCTTGTTTATTTCAGACATGCTTTATTCGTTGGTAAACACAATTAATCATTATAATTGTTTATATGCAAAACTGTTGATTTGCTAACAAAATAAGAGAACTGGAGGATAATACACCGTATAGAAAAGTATATTCGCGTGTATAATAATCTAAGCTTCTTCTAATGTATGAAGATGTTGCCAAATGTAATCTCTAAACATGAAGTTCTTACAATCCTCAGACATTAAATTGTAACATGTAAGATTTTTAAATATTCAGACATCCGTTGAGTTTTAGAATGTATCATCGCGTCGTGGTGCGTGTCAGATGCTGAATCACACATGATTTAGATTTAGAAAATAAGTAAGTTTATATTTATTTTTATTAAACTTCACTGTCACTTATAAGTACAGAAACTTAGCCTTCTCTACTTTCCTTTTTGAAGTATTATTATAGCCAAGTTTGTAAATATTGCGTGTTTAAAGATTGAAATTTTTTCTATGTCTACTCACGGGATCACCCATAAAATTTTTATACAGGTTTACGGATAAGTTTTCACAAGTTATTATATATTTTGAGGTTATCTAATAAATCTGGCTTATAATATAGATAATATATTTTAAAATCTTGGATTATAGAACTAATTATTTCAATTTATAAAATTGTAAATTGTAGTCTCAATGATCTAGATTTATGTTCCATAGCTAATATTCCCGGATTATATTCGGTAACATATTTTTTATTATGAGGTAGAATCGATTTTTCTCAGTTTTGGCCCACCTTTGTGTGAATGGAGCCTTTCATTAACAGTATTTCTCCAGATTTCTACACTGAGAGATTTTTTTGTTAGAATAAATGATAAAAGTGAATGAGGATTTAGTATAGTATCGTTTCAAAGCAGGGAAAAGAGGGTTTGCGTATCAAAAATTAATATAGTGGGTTTCGACCGTCAAAACTAATATTTTTGTTTAAACAAATGAAGAGAATGTTGCATTAACTCTTATAAAACTTGCGAGAATATAAAATTCGCTATATCAAAGTTGAAAAGCGAAGTTAAAACGATAGAACTACATTTTATTCGAAAAAGCGAAAACATCTTTTGAAGTTGCGATACAAAGCATATGAGAATCGCAAACGACTATATGAAAAATAACTCACTCCACTAAAAGATTCAGCCTTCAAAAAAAGGAGCTAAATACACAAATTGAATACAATTGAATACAGACACACGCGTGCAATTATTATTTTTATTATTATACACTTAATTTATTCACTACACACATAATCGCACGCTTAAGTTACCTAAAGGACTAACGCAATCCCTAACAACTAAACCCCACAGCTAACTTAATTATGGAATATTTGGCAAAAATCTCGGCAAACCGTCGTCGCTTGAAAGCTCAGGGCAGTATGACAAATATCTGGGCCCTTTTTCACGAATAAATTTTTGCTTCAGACTTTTTGTTAAAAGGTAGATTAAAAATTTTATCACGTTCAATGATTTAATTGATTTGTTATAAAACAGATTTTTTTAAAGGAACTGATCATATTCTTTTATGAATAACAGTCTCTAATTTGATATCTCAGTATCTCAGTATAATTCACTTGAGTGTACTTAGATGTAATATTTTATAAAATGTGCTCATTGAATTAAATCTTATTACCTTAGTGCATAAATTTCATGAGAAAGAATTCCTAATATGTTAAATCCCATAGTATGAATACAGTATGAATAGAAAATAAAAAGAGTTGACTTTTATTTAAAATAAAAAATTAAATTAAAATTAAACTCCGGTATTGTAATACGAATAAGTGTAATGAAACCTCGGTTTTCCCTATTTTGGAACGATATTATCTCTCAGTGTAGTTAGAGATAGGACAATTAGGGTCAAGTTATCTCTGAATTTAATGAGAATTTCTAATTACCGTTTGTACACATAAATTCGGTTTTTTATTATGAATCCAAAGACCACTGAGAAAAATGTTTGGTTGGCCGTACAAAATTTTCGTTTTTCAAACAAATTTTTGAAAATGTAAGTGCAACAAAACCGTTTTGCTGAACTACCCAAATTATTTTGTTGTGCCGTTTGGTTCTGTATTTTCTTAAAAAGAAATAACAATATTTAGTTCGGTGAACAAATATGATTTCGTTAAAGGAAAAATTTTATCTTGTAAATAAAAGAAAATAGGGTAAGAGTACAAATTCTTGGCACCCATCCGATTGTTGAGATCCTTCACTAATTCCTTAGATAATAAATATTTTTATTATCATTTGTCTAAATTAATTAATTTATACTATTAGCTTTCACCTATAAATAAATATGTTATTTATCTAGTAAAATCTAATATTTATCTCAAGTGAAATAAATTCTCGTCGGTTTTTGGCATGCAAACAATCGGGTGTGGTTCTAAGAATTGGTTCTGTTACCCTATATTTTTTATACGAGAAAACGGTATAGTCAAAAAAAGGAATTGGCTCAACAAAATTCTTTTTTAGTGGAATAAAATGTTAAAATAAAGCGCAACATTTCTACAATTGCAATATTTCGTTAAACTATGTACAAAAATGTACTATACTCAAAAAATGCAATTAAATATAAATAGCTAATTTTGATTGTATTTTCTTTTGGAAGAGCAAAAGAAACAGAACAATAAAGTACAAATATCTACAATTTGAAAATCTGTATAAATTTTTATTAGTATTTTTTTTACTTTGTTTTAAGAGCCTACAAAGCTTTACAAGAAACTACAGTATTCAAAAAAATTTAATTATGGCGTTTGCGGTGATAAAATAAGATTTAATTTTACGTAAATTATTGTTGAACATTAAAAATCTTTGCTACATAATACAAGTTTATCAAAGAATTATACAAATTAAAAAAAATATGTTTGCGAAGATCTAATGCGAGGGAAGTAAAACTTTTTCTATTATTCGGAAGAATTTTGTTGTATATTCTTGTGCTAATAAGTTGTTCTTTTTCGATTTAAGATGGAAAATATTTAGAATATTGCAATTAGATATTTTTAAGTTCAGAAGTGCAAATGATCGCTATTATAAAATATTTTTCATGCTTAAACTTTAAAAAAATGGTAGCATAATTAAATATAGTAATCGATAGTAAGTAACGAAGCATTTAAGTTTTGAGCTTTTTAAAATATATATTTAAGCATTACATTTCGGGTTTTTTAGTAAATATATAAATTTATAGTATTGGTTGAAAAAACAACAGTTTTGTTGAACATTCGTCTTTTTTGATAGGAAATTGAACCTTAAGGATCCGTAAAATTTACAAGAGGATCGGTACAAATATGAACAATACGACTTTTTAGTAGATTTTACAAGAAGTTAAGACAACTGATTTTATGTCCATTTCACGTGACCCCTCGTAAAATCTGCTGAACTCGGATTCTTCCACACGTTTGTAGATTTTGCTAAAGGTTAGGTGAAATATACAGAAATTCAGTGAGTTCGACCGAATTTTTTGTAAAATCTATTAAAAAATCGTATTGGCCATATTTATATCGATCGAGTTGTAAATTTTTCGGATCATTTTTCTGCCAGTTTTGGATTGACAATTCACCCTTTGTTGGTACAAAATTCAACTATTTGTTTGAAAATTAACTTTTTTGATGAAAAATTAAACCACTTTCTAATAAATACATTTTTCGGGATAATGATTTATGTATTTTGTTGAAAATTCGTATTTTCGGTAGAATTAAACTGTTTTTGATTCAGAATTAAAATCTTTTTGGTTTTTGATTAAATTAAAATGTTTTTTTAATTTAAAATAAAAATCGTTATTTAATTCAAATATCAATTTATATATTTTTTTTCATTGAGAATTCATCTACTTGGTTACAAATTCTCTTTTTTTGAAAATTCCTCTTTTGGTGAAAATTTAACCATTTTGTTGGAAATTATTTTTCTTTTAACTGACTATTTAACTATGTAATTGACAATTCATGTATTTTGTTAAAAATTCGTCGCTTGGTTGAATTTAACTCTTTTTTGTTGAAAATTAAAATCCGTTTTGTTTGAAATAAACTATTATATTTATTGTCAGTGGTTTTCTAAAAAAAATGGACCTTTTAGTTTAAAATGAACTCTTTTCGTGAAAATTCGACTATTTTGTTGAAAGTGCGATATATTTCGCTTTGAAATCTTAAGAATTTGAAGCGTTTTATATTGAGTTCAATACAATACCTACATTAGTTACCCCTTTCGCCCTGTTTTTAGATCATTTTGGACTGTGCAATCTGGTCTTGGTGAAAGCGTACAATTATCGGCAAGAAAATTTTCTAGTCTTTTCTGTGAATTTTTTGCTGAGCAATTTTCTGAGCTCGATAGCTTACCTTGGAAAATAATAAAATCATCTATATTTCCCTTCTATTTTCTCAAGTTCAATTAGAAGATAATCTATGAGCTTGATTGTATGAGATCGATTGGCACATCGGATAAAGTGAACATAACGGGTCGGATCGAGATGAGAAAGAAGCATTGCGGTTCGACTTGGGTCCGTAATCCGGCGATTGTGGACGAGGTTCACGAGGCGCCGCGTCGCGTCGGGACGCATCTGTCGCCTCGTCGCTGTGACGAGCCACAGACCCTCACCCCTTGGGTAATTGGTTATCTGTGCGGAGGCTCTTCAGTCTTTACCGTATTACAGCCATCTGACAGGAATGGATCGTAAAGCACGGGAAAAACTGCCACTGGAATCGTTACAGCGAATTTCGAACATCGAACGAACCTCCCATCATTTTTTTATTTCCCTCAGTAGTGAGCAGGTGGTACAAAACTCTTCACCAACTCATCAATAAGCTATTCCATTTCATTTAAAGTGCAGTCTACAATTTAAAAAGTTCGAAGGAATGATTTAAATCTCAGGCCTCGAACTCGCGCCACAATTGACACTTTTTCGCCCTTTTTTTAAAATGATGCAACTGTTTTGCTACAAGCTTGAAAAAGTCTGGGACTTCAATGACGAGGAACGAAAAACTCGGGAATGTAATATTTTAGTAGCGTCAAAAATCTGATTATTTAATTTGGAGGACCAAAAATTTGGGGATTTATTATTCGAGTATCAGATTAATCTGGAATTTCGAATTTGAATAACAAAAGAATCCAGCACTTTAATTTCGAGGAACGAAAACTTATAAAAGACAACTATGTTCTATTTGCAGCACTACTTTTTATTTTTTGTGAGTTTATGTAAATTTGACAACAAACATTTAAGTTGAAGGGTAGTTATCAGTGTAAATTATAAAAGAGATTGATTGGTATGTTTCACTCAGGGGTAATTTCTTGGGGCACGAACAATAAGCGATCGGAAAAGAAAAAATGGTTTGTAAAATCTTCCCGAACGGGTTTTCTGATTACAATAACTTTTAATGAGTTTTCATAAATAGCCACTATTTTTTCGAAAGTCGTCTAACATTACTATTTTCTCAAGTTTCTCACTAATGCATCTATTTTTGGACTTTGCCTGCAAAGACATTTTCAAGCTTCTTCTTGTCAGAAGATTTCGAAGATTTTAAAATCCTTCTTTATTTAAATATCAACTATTATATTTTTCGTTGAGTATAGATCATTTTCGTAAACAAACTTGCTTGACTCTATTTTCAAACTTCATTCCATTCCCTTTATTCTCCTCTTTTCCCCTTTTTTAAAAATAATTCTTCTTTTCCCTCCATTTTTCAAGAAACTTTCCGCTTTTCTCATTATGTCGCTTTAATTTGAACTGAATTAATAAAACCCAATAAAAGTCTGAATTAGCTTTATTAATTTTTTATTGCAGGTAAAAAATTAATCTTCTTTGTTCTAAATTCATCTATTTGTTTGAAGACTCAAAAATTGTGTTCAAATTTAGTGGACTTTTTTTACCTTGACTAAAGAATTTTTTTATAGAAAATTCAACTCTCTTGATGAAAATTTTTCTTTTTGTTTTGAAAATTATTTGTTTGTAAAAATTTAATCTTTTTTCTTTCAAAATGCAACTATTTTGTTGATTATTATTCTTTTTTATTTGGTTGAATATTCTGTAAAAATTCAACTGTTTTGTTAAAAATTTATTTATTTTGGTTTGGTTGCAAATGTATCTGCTTAGTTGATGGTTTATGAGTCAGGTTAAATAGTCATCTCCTTGGTTGAGGATTAAAGTATTTGGTTAAAAATTCGTTTATTTTTAGTTGACAATTAATTTTTTAAACCCCGGCAGAAATATCGTATCAACACATATTTTGTATCTATGGACTTCCATGTATATGAGTTTTTCTTTTAACTCTTTCTCTATTCCATTTACTTTTCATGTATCTCAATTAACCTCGTAAGTGTACATATCTAAATCTAATTTAGAATTTTTGAAGGATAAGAATAGAAATTTACATTCGCTTAAGAGTGTCGAAAAAAATAAAAAATTGAATTTGGCAAATTTCAAATAATAAAAATAAAAATAATTAGGTTAGATCGTTTACAAACTTGGTCCTACACATAAAAAATAAAAACAAATATGATTTATCGCCTTTTTATGAAAAGAAACGAAATAAAAAGACTTAACTATTCTTCTAATTGTAATTTAAAGTTTTATTTTAATTTTATTATAAAAATAATTCAAGCAGTATTTTTAGTACATTTTCTGACAATTATTTATCACTTATTTATTTGTTTTATTATTTTTAAATATTATATTTGATATTACCAGTTCTGGACGTTTTACTTCAGCCTCTCTAGCCCTTTTATACTTTCCTGCGTGCCATTTTATTAAATTTTATTTTTTTACCT
This sequence comes from Druon quercuslanigerum, assembly GCA_010014905.2. Taxonomy (NCBI): domain Eukaryota; kingdom Metazoa; phylum Arthropoda; class Insecta; order Hymenoptera; family Cynipidae; genus Druon; species Druon quercuslanigerum. Next base: position 24,119 of record JAAAKG020198616.1, on the reverse strand, counting down.
TTGTTCAAAACTTCAATGTAAGGCTTAGAAAGGTACATTTTCGATGCATATAACTTCAACTATTTTGACATTTCTTTCCCAATTCAATTTTCAAATTTTCGATCGCAGCGCTTCCTTGGAATAGAGAAACAGTTAAAATAAAAACTTATATACATAGAACTCCATGAATAAAAAAATATGTGCTAATACAACCTTATTTCAGCCGGGGCTTCATTTTATGATTGAAAATTCACTTTTTTGTTAAAAGTTCCACTGTTTGGTTGTTAATATAACCGTTGGAGTAAAAATGTGTTTTTTTTTAGGTTGGTTGACAATTCGTATTTTTCGGTTGAAACTTGATCTCTTTTGGTAGAATTTCATTTTCTATGCAATATATTCCAACATGAAATTTCAGGAATTTTAATTTTTCGTATATTATTTATTTTCTTATTTTCGAGACAAATCACCCTATTTTTCCTGTTTTAAGAGCATTTTAACCTGTAGAGACTGTACTTTACTACTATTTTTTAATTTATTCTACTATTGGCACTATTTTAAATGTCTCAATTGAGTTCCAGGCCTGAAATCTGATGAAACAAAGGGATTACTTTATTCGTTGATAATTTAAAAATTAAATTAAAATTAAACTCACAATGCTTTCATATTTAACTTAGTTTAAAAGAGCACTTTCCAAATATAATATTACGGTACTTGCAGCAAGCAAATACGTTCGAGTGAACCCCTTTTTATTTGCAAACTCGTTCTTGTCATTTTGATAAGATCTTTTTATGATCTTATATTAATTTGTAGAGGAAACGGGTGTCAAGGGGCAGATATGATTTATTTTGACGTCATTAAACAATTAGGAAGAGCACACAAGTTATGATAGACCAGAAGCACATGTTTCGGGTTATACCGAGCGTAACTCGATAAACCAAACAATACTGGTCTCAGAAGAATAGAGAGATGCGTAAATAAATGTATGATGTGGTTCTGAAGGGTGAATGGAGGGTGAGTTGAGATCTGCAGACTCTGCTGGGGTGTGAACGCAAATCAATTTGCACGACCCCTGCCGGTAGGCGCGGAACTACCCTTCGCATTCGTCGACGTTCACTGCCCCGGGACAAGATACTCGTCCTCGATACACCAAAGTCAGCATGTTTTGTTTCCAATTTTTTTCTCCTCTATAAAATCATATTTAAAATCTCTCCTGAATTATTCACATCGTATAAATAATAACTATAGAGAATAAAAACTTATAATATTTTGTAATACTGATAGGAAAATTACTATGATAGTGCCCAAAATTGAAGGATTTGAAATGACCAAAATTTGACAGATATTTGGAATTTAGAATTGATTTAACAGTTTACTTTACAATTAAAAAGTTACTAAGAGCCTATTTGAAATTAAAATAAATGGAAAAATACAGCAGAACTAGTTTTGAAGCTTTTGGATTAAAAAATAAATAAATAAATTTTGAAAAAATTGTATTAAAACTTATTTCATTTCTCTGTATCTCTTACTAACCAAAAATTTATTGATTTGATTTTTCACTATTTTTCTGTTTGAACTACAAATGTTATAAAAGCAATACTTAAAATTGAATGTAAATAATTACAATAATCCTGATATGGAACAGGGAGTTTTAGAAAAGAATTATAATTTTTGTTTTAGAGTTTCCCTAAGAATTATAATTTGACTTGGAATAGCGAATTTTTTACATGGAATGGACATTTTTGGAAAAGAATTTCAATACTGATTTAGAAAAAGGGAATAAAAAAATCCCTGTTCCAGGTCAGAACTCGAAATAATTTTAAACTGCACACCTCCAAAATTTTGGAAAAACGGAGTTACTAAATGTTTAAATTATAATAGAAAATGTTTTATAAAAATATAATTCTGACTTGGAACAGGGAATTTTGGGAAGGACATTAACTGTCACTTGGTATGGGAAATTTTTTAAAAGATTTATAATTTCGAGTTTTGACGGAAAACAAATAAGTTAAATATAAAAAAGAATCCCTGTAAAAAATTATAATTTTGTATTTGAACAGGTAATTTTTGACATGGAACGGAAAGCTAAAAAAATAAGTTTAATTAATGATTTATAAAAATATAATATAGATAACAATCAGATTTTGAAACTCCTTGTACCGAATCAGAATTAGTTTGAATTTTAAAATTCTTCTTTTATTCATATAAAGATTTGCCTAAATTTGAAACTTTTCTCCTCCAAGTTTAAAAAAATGAATTTACTATACTTTTTATCTATAACAGAAAATCTTGAGAGTAATTATAATTCTGATTTTACACAAGGAATTTTTGGAAATAAAAGTTATAATGACTTTGAGAGGGAAATGCTGTAAAGAATTATTATTTAGACATTGGAGCAAGAAATTTTCATGAAGAACTATAATTTAGGATCAGTTAATTTCCGTGAAGAATTATAAAATAAAAAATCATCCTTCGGGTAGATACCCTTGATTATTCATTTAGATTCTAAGTAGCAACAGTCAAGAAACCCTAAAAAGATATTTGCCTTTTTCAGTAGTACAAGTCAACGCGACTATCTGCTTTTGTTTTAATTTCCGGTAGTAAAGGTCAAACTAAGTCAGACACCTTCCATATGTTTCATTTTCTAGTAGTAGCAGCTTGCATATGTGAGATACGTTCATTTATTTTTACACTCTCATCATTTATGAATAAGAAAGTATTAGGATTGTCCGAAATTTGACACTACAGTTTTTCAACGGATTTCCATGTTTCGAGACCCCCTGAATCCGAAAATTAAGTTTTTACGATGGCATCTGTCTGTCTGTCCGTCCGTTCGCCCGTAAGTCCGCCCGTAAACGCGATAAATCTCGAAAAAATGAGCAAGTGAAATCGATCTTTGACACACTTTTTTTAGGTCCTAAAAGAAAGGATGACTTAGTTAACCAGCTATTTTGGATAAAAATTCAAAAAGTGAGCGCATTTTGAAAATTTTTGAAACCACTTTTTTCTGAAGTTGAAAATTCTATGTACAGATATTTATAGTATTAAAAAGGATGAACAATTTATTCTCATGAGTTTTTTTCTATAAAAATAAAACTCTCAGAGTTATAGCATTTTCAGAATTTTTAAAATCAGTCGAAAATCAAAATTTTAAGCCAAACAACGCACGATATGAAAAAAGTCAAGAGAAGAAAAACATTGCTTTTTAAGAGCCCTAGAAGATTATTATAACAACTTTTTGGATTTTCTTGGAAAATCGAACATTTAATATTTAATTGCACAAAAAAATGAAAAATCAAAATTTCCATTTTGTGGTCAAACTATGCAGGATACGAAAAAAGATGAATTAACAAAAATTGTGATCCCAAAAAAGATCTACAATTTCGTTAAGAATCACTTCTTGATAGGACGCCTATTTTTTTTGTTTTATTCGCTAAAAATAACATTGAAGATAAAATAAAAAAACATGTGAAAAAACGACCAAAGTTACGAAAAAAAAATTGATTTAAAACCTGTTTACAAATGTCTGTCGAAAATCAGAGCGTGCAGTGCGAGTGTCACGATGAGAGTGTCAGAATATGAAGACGCATGTAAGTACTGCGATCTAGAAGAGATCTTTTTGATAAAGTTTTATTCAAGCATTTCAAATGCAAAGAAGAAATGACCCAGCGCGAAGCGTGAGGTAACCCATTATCATGCGCGAAACACGATATTCACCAGACGCGCGCAATAGGTAGTAAAACGCAGTAGTAAAAGTAAATAGAAGTCAGACGTACTCTTTGTTTTATTTAATACTGTGAATTTAGTCGAGTAGTCAAATTCGGTCAGACATTTTACTTTTTGTTAAAATTTAATATGAAGATAAATATTGTTTATATTATTAAACTTATTTTCAAACACTATTTTAATTAATACAGAAAAAGTATATTTGCAATCGCAGGTTTTTATTTTGATTTGAAGACTAGAGTATAAGTAGTAGAATCCGGTGATGTTTAGGCGTTCTGTTTTAGGTTAATTTTTTAAATTTAATATAAAGATAAATATTTCTAATAATTTTGAAGCTATTTTTGAACATTATCTATATAAATAAATACAAAAAAAAGTATAATTGAAATCTTGATGTCTTATTTTTTTATTGGAAGATTAAAGTATTATAGGAGTTTATATCGAAAATGATACAAAGGATTTGACTTTGATCGTGTATCATAATATTAGGAAGGAAATCCGAGCAGGTATTTCGAGCTTGGCACAAAATAACGTTGCTCTGGGATTGGTGGAGATTAAGAGGACAAGGAGTAAGTACGTGACCCCGAGGGTCGTCTCTTTACGTCGCGTCGGCCGCGACGAGGGATAACGGGGTTATCCCAACAATGAAAGTAATCGAATTTAACACCATCTCCTGACTACGCACCCCGGATTTCCGACAAGTGCGCTAAAATTTATTGCCAGACCAAGACAGGAATTGATTTAACGCTCTTTCACATAACATTTTTAGAAGAAGGAACGAAACGTTAGGAAACGAGAAAATAATTAATGAAAATTTAATTTTTCGTTTCACAGGTAAACCAGGGATATTTTTTGCGTTATAAAAATGCGAACAAAAATAAAATGGTGAAAGTAAATCTTTACTTTTGCGGCAAAAAAATTCAATAAAAATAGTCGTAAAAATTGATGTATTATGATTTAAATTTGTAATCTATGTTGGTACATACTTTCTAACAACGGTTTTGAACTCTTTATTTATTAATTATTTTTTATTAAATTTATAAGATTCTTTTTTAAAAGATTTGAAACTTTTTAAAACTAGAAATTGAAAAACTTCTAATTCAGAAGCTCTTAAAAGTTGGAAGTGTTTAATTTGAAAAGTTTGCCATCTTAAAAAATGTGATTCTAAAAGTTGTAACATTTAATCGAGTTTTATTTGTTCAAATTTTGACGAAAAAACTGAAGAAGTACTTAACAATGAAAGAAACTTAACTATTCCATTGTAGGGTACATTTAAAGCTGATACATTTTTTATGAAAATTTTAAATTAGATTTGAAATTTAATTTAAGAATCAAAATATTCTGAAAAGTTGTTTATTTTTTAAGCTTGAAAGCTTTTCGTTAAATTTTTAACTGGGAAGTTTTTTAATCTAATAATCATTATAAAAGTAATAATCTGGACCAACCCTAAAGTATATTTGAATACAGAAACAGTTTAATTTAAACAGAAAAATTTAGTTCAACAACTGCAAGAAGATAATTTAAATGAATTAAGTTTGGTAATTTTTTTATTACTAATGTTTCTAATTAGTTCAAATTATTTTTCTGTTTAGGTGTCAAGCTGGCACTGGAAGATGCATAGTGGACAAAGCACACCGAAATCAATGCCAGGCCTGTCGCTTAAAAAAGTGCATGCAAATGGGGATGAATAAAGATGGTAAGCTAACAAATGTTTATTATTCTATTTTACACTATTACATTATTTCTTAGAATAAAATAACGATTTAATTATTATTTTATATTATGTGCAATGAATTATAATGTACAGAAAAGAAAATATAATTTAGGACATTACTCATAATGAATAGAGTTAATCACCTGGAAAACCTGGATTTATTAAGCAATTTTCATACACTTGGAAAATCCTTAAAATGTAATAATTGTAATATAAAAAATTAAATAATAATATTTTTTTATTTGTAAAAGCAGCTTTGTATAACTGGATGGAACTATTTAGTCACCAAATCGTATAATTTATAAATTTGCAAATTAAGTTATTTGCCTGAAAATTTAACTATTCTATTTTAGATAAAAAATTTATGTTTTTAGTTGAAAATTCAAATTTTTTATTTAAAATTTATGTATATTGTTGAAAATAATCTCCTTGATGGAAAAAATTCATCCTTTTCCTTAAAGATTTAAAAGTTTGGTTGACACTGTTTTTCTCTCTTGACTTAAAAATCTATCTTAGTGAAAAACTAAAGCTTTGTTGAAAATACATCCATTTTGGTTAAATATAATAATATACATAATATAATAATATTTAAAATATATATTATAAAATACGTACAAAATATCAATTATATGACAATCAAATAAAAATTTCTTTTAATTATTATTAAAATTCATGGATTTTAGGAGAAAATTGAATTTATTATTTAATGAATTTAATTATTCGACAGAATATCTTATAATTTTTTACTTAAGAAGGAATATACGCAACTCATATATCATATTAATATTCAGAAAAAAGTTGTAAGTACGATCTTATAAATTACAAAAAAGAGTTGAGAAAATTACTTGTTTCAGGAGAATTCCATAAAACTACATATATTTCGCTTCTAATTGCAAAATATTAAGTTTCTAAAGAAGACAGCTTCACTTTTCGCATTGCACAAATAGCAAATTTTGCAGAGATAACTTATACGAATTCTAATACAAATGAAAAAGAAATATTTTTTCACAATAATGCACTAAAACTTTTCCACAAATACTATTGACTTCTATAAATTCAATTAAATATGATAATTGAAGTTTTCATTGATACCACAAAATCATGATGAGATTTTGTAACTGACAAAAATTTGAAAGAAATTTGATGCAATCTGTTGATATTTAACAGATTATAATTAGAATAATAAATAAGGTAAATCTCCTTTAATCCAAAGAACCATTATCATCAAACAAAAACAAAAAATCGTCGTTTGACGTAGCCAATTTCCACGTCAATTTTCGTCAACAAGTTGATTTACACCACTTTAAAATTAATTATTACATATTAATCAGTGGTGAGTTTTTAGTCTATTAATTTTTTTACTTATATAAAGACCCTTCTACTTTATAATAAGTTTTCTGATTAAATATCTTGGATTTTCGAATAGAAATCTCCGATTGATGTGATTGTGCTACGTTAGGTCTATAAGACAAATGACGCGAAAATACTACAAGTTCTACATGTTTCAAAGGCATTTAAAAATATTTGATTCTAGTCATTGCATGTTTCTGAAACTGAACTGAAAATAAATTATCTATAATAAACTCGCGAAATTCTATAAGCACATTTTCCGACTCGATTGTTTTTAAAATGCGAAATACTTGAATGGCTCCGCAATATGATAAATTATAAGTACCTAGAAAAATCTTGAGATACCTGGAAAAAACCTTAACTTCTCAGGGAATTTTTTTCCAGAATTTGAGTAAATACCCTCGATAAGAAAAATGTAAGTCTTCTCTTTGTTCTCCTCTTTTCAAGTGACCTACATAAATCAGAGGCGAAATTCGTAAATCAATCGACTGTCGTTTTTATGTCTGGCATAAATAACTTGCTACGAATACTGTCTTCATACAAAGAAATAAAGAGGAGGTCGGAAAGGTGGAGAAAGCGAAGATATCGAGGGTTGAGATAAAGACGTTTCACCCACGTTCGATTCAATTCTTAATGCCTTTGCGAGTATAGAAGCGCACCTGGAATAGCTCCTCGTTTCTTCAATCTTCTTTCCCCCTTTTCCACTTTTTCCACTTCTCGTTACGTTCGCCGTTAACTTTCTTATTGCCGAACTCGATGTCGTAAAGAGGGATCGAGTTGAATTTCCCGCGGACGAAACTATGTTGGCGTCTTTGTTGGAAAACGGAAAATACGAAAGTCACGCCCTACATTTTGCGCCAGTAAATCTGCACTCATATTTAGTGTATTTTTAAAAAATAAATTTTTGAATTTTATAACACTGAAGAAATAGTTGTTTGGGACAACTAATAAATAAGTGAAGCCAACTACTTTATTTTGTAATAAATATATACCGCTACCACTTAAGTAGAAGGCGTTATGACATTTATTTCTAAGAACAATATTGACAACTATTTCCATGTTGTTGCACTCACTACCTTAAGTAGTAAGTCTTACTATTAAATTAGTATTTCTTAGTGCTTAAAGTAGTAATAATCTAACTATTAAAATTAGTATAGTTTCTACTCTTGAAAGAAAATATACGTCAAAAAACAATTTCCCCTCAACTAGAGTATGAAAACTTGGAGAATTCCTGTTAAATCAATAAACTCACATTTATTTTACGCTGTGCAATTTTTGGAAATTATATGCTACAACGACAAAAACATTCTTTCTGTGTTTAAACGGGAAAAAAATTAAAAAGCATAACATAATTATAATGCCTTCTCTCAACTATCTTCGCATATTTATGAAACTATTATCATAAATTAAATAATTCGCTGAATGAGTCCGAAAACAATTGCTCGATTTATGTATTGTTTATTTGTTTGTACTAAAATTTAATCAAACAATAAAATACAAGTGATTCATAGAAAATGTGTTTAACGAATTACATATGTTTTCTTAATGAAATCTGTTGCAATTTAACATATTATAATTATAATAATACTGAATAAGGTAAATCTCCTCTAATCCAAAGAACCATTATCATCAAACAAAAAAATTTAATCGCCTATTAAAACGAATTAAAAATACATATTTTTGTTACCATCAATGGAAATTGAAATTCCAGCTAGCTATAACCACTACAAAGGCTCGTGATTAAGTAATCTTCTGATTAAATAAATACAGGACATGCAATTAAATTTCCAAATGAGCAACATGCGATTGAATGATTCTCATACTAAAGCCATCCTGAAAGCGATCCAAGCATATTTTTAAATTTTAAATTCGGGATGCAAACGAAATTACGGGGCATTTTTCGATATTAAAAAATTTTTTTGACACATTTAAAATAATTTGGCTCAATCAAAAAAAAAATGTTGAAAAATTCATTATGAATCTGAAAATGGGTTCTTACTCTAGAGTCATTCATTTTTAGAGTGTAAAAATAACACTGTTTATGTGAAACTACACTTTAAAAAAGTTTATTTAGGCGAAAAAAGTTTGATTCTTTCAACTTAATTTTTGTTTATTGTAGAAGCAACAAAACAGTTTGATTTAACCAACCAAATTATTTTATTCCACCGTTTGGTTGATCCAAGCAAAAAATTTGGTACGCTCAACACAGTTTTTGGGTGCACATCAACACTTTTTGTTGATTAAATAAATATATGCAAGAAAAGTCTAAAGTTCTAAAAATAAATTGATTCAATAAAATAATAATTTGATTAATTAAACACAATTCAATGTTATCAGGATAATCCATGAACATATACGAATTTCTGATTAACTGAAAGACTTCTAAAATGAAATGTATTTTACTGAATCAAAACATTTTCTCTTCTGCTAGCTTTTTCTTTAAAAGAGGAATGCTTTATTGTATTTTGTAGAATTATATAAAGAAGCTATGTTTATGATCCTAAATGTTCTAAAGTCAAATCGAGCAAAATCCGAGGGAAAATCACTACACCTGACTCTCGGTTCAGGAACATGAGGTTTAGGAATTCCTAGAATTGCTTCTTTGCGCAGTTTCTCAGCTCAAGGGGCGAGAGACGGTTGCAACTCTCGCCTCGGTTGTGCCGAAGTGCGCTAATACTCAGCCGAGTATATTGCGCAATATTATGTATTCCAATTGCAAACGATTAAGGCGGCCCTGACTTTTTAAGTTTCGAGTTATTCGATTTAGGAATAAGGTTATTTTCAGGCAACCCCCGACGCTGTTCCTAAATCAAGAGTCGGGTGTAAACCATTGTCACTTTCTGTAGGAATCTAACTCTAAACCGAAAACATGCTTTATTTTATTCAAGACTCATTTTAAAAATCTCACAGATGAAAACGAAACTACTTTCGAAAGTTGAAAAAAATCGAAATTCATAGGCCCGGACAATAAAACTCGAATCGTCAAGCTCTAAGTCGCGTGCGTTATTCAATATAGAGTAACAGTCTACCAAGTCATAATTCTCATCTTACCTAAATATAGAGGGTCAATCATCCGGTAGACTAGTATTGCAGTTTCATCTTCTAATGCCGGCATAATCATTTTATCTTTCAGTGGTACAGTAAAATTATGGTCAAATCCTAAAAATTTTATCAGTGCAGCTTAATTTTGAGGCAATATAATTTGAATTGTCAGAAATATTGGGAAAATATCGAAGAGTCTCACGTGATTTCATTCGGAACCCTGTTTCAGATTCAAATGATGACCATCCTCCTTTCGCAATAGAGCTTTACCCCACCACCTCCTATTAAAAGCGACGGCATAACGACAGTTCTGACAATTATCACAGTGATGTATCTGATTTTACACGCAGGCATATGAACCGCGCGTGTGGTTCACCACGATGAACTACACTATTCACTTGGTAAACACCGCGGTCGTTAACGACGGTCACGTGGCCTGGCGCCCGAAGGGTTAATTGGAGGAAATAAACGTATGCAAGGGCGACGCGAGGGGTGGTGACACTACTTCGCATTGAGTATGTCCTACAAATAGAAAATGTATTTACTCGTTCTCGCACTTTCGTGACCAGGAAAGTGAAGACCGCCCGTCGTGTCTCGTCGCTCTGTCTCTCGTTTCATGCAAATGAGAGCGCACAGAGACTCGACGTTTATCTCTCTCAGCTGGTAAAAAAAGGGGAAAACGTGGCTGTGCACCAAAGGGCTGTCACCCGGGGAAGTAGGAGGACCCCATTAAGCTACCCAGCAGGCCGCGAGAATGTAAAGACAGGACACACGTTTATCATTACGGCTTTTATTATTATGAAATTACTCCCATCTCGACTCGAACAGTGCGCTCAAACGCTTGGAAAATTTGACCTAAGTATGTTAAATGTAAAAAAAAATGTGTGTATAACTGAGATAGTCCAAATGCAGTGATAAAATAGTGCAAAGTTAGATACTGATTATACTGATACTGAAAATTGATTTTGTAAATGAAACGCGACTAGGCGTTTCCGATCTACATGATGTCTACTGACCGAGTAAACCGGGAATGCAAATTTGAACTGGGAATCAAATTTAAAGTTTTATTATTTATATTTTTTATATTCTCGTAGTTCTATGGTCAATTCTTTTGAAATATTCTAAAGGTTTATGATCAGTGATGATTAAAATTTTTTGACAGTATAAGTGTGCGCGAAAGTGACGCGCTTCCCCGGCTATTTTTTAGCATTCTCGTTCATTTGTGACATATCGTGTTTCACGTGGTTTGAAAATTCTCGATGCGAAACATACTGGCAAAGATGCATCTAACGTGAGGATACATTCTTTTTGGTAATTTGGTAATTGCGGAATTGAGTTTTCGCAGAGTTTGTCTAAATGATCTAAATGATCTAGATATGCTATTTCTTGTTTCAAAAATTTTAACTTTGCTGGTTGTAATGTTAAATTTGCCTGGTCAAGGGCATTCGTAAAAATTCATATTAGCCATAGGGTGTCGAAAATGCCGTTTTGTGTCTATCTGTTGAATCCATCTGCATTCGGTGGGACCCGGTTTCTCCAATTGTTTTTTCGTTTAATCCTTTTAGTCCACTACTACTCTCCAGCGTGGCTTTATGGGGGTTATTAATACATATAATGGGGAGTTATACGAAGATTTCGACGGTATAACTATGTTTTTATTTAAAAATTTTTTTTTTTGTGAACGGATTTCGTCCTTCTAACGTTGTGGATGTATGGACAGGTGAAAGGTGCTTTCACTTCCATGATGGGTATTTTATTACGCACAACGTTTGTGGAATAAAATGCGTCACCTTATTGATACAACGAGTTTGTGTTCGGCTTGATTAAATTTATTACATCGACCTTTTCTATCTTGTTTAGATGCTGGAGATTTATGATCTTTTTTAGAAGCTTATTCCTCATTGTCAGTAGGCTTCATCGCGTTTACTGTTTGAGATCTGTAGATTTGAAAAAAAGGGATTTGTGATTAATACGCTGAAATTGGAAACAGTTTTTAATGAAATGACCAGCGCATTCGCAAAATATGTGCAAAATTTTAAATGTTTGGTGAAGGTATTTTTTCTAAATTTTGATCTTATATCAGATTCTTTTTTTAATGTGCTATGTTGAGACGTAATAACTAAGTATTGATTATTTATTAAAAGGCCATTCATACATTATTTTAAAGAGTTAAATAAAAAATGAAACAACGATCTAAACGCAAGAAAATATTCTTACGTAATATGTAAAGGCTAACATGAAACTTTACGTCCGCTACATGAAAGTTTATGCCTGATAGAGAAAATTATATTTATATTTTTTTAAATTACATCGCTGTACCCTACAGTCCCCCTTCTGCTTAGTACGCAATTTCTTGCATTCACTTGCAATTTAAAATCGTCAAAAACCCCAAACATCCTTTATTGGCTTCACATGCTTATTTTTAAAGAGGGTAGGACAAAAAGTATAGTGTGTATCAATCTAAGAATTATTTACTAACTAGAATACCGAAAATAATTAATAGTTTAATGCGTTTTATTGGTGCTTATAGTAAGAGGAGAATTTGTGAATGACCCCAAAAAAATTGAGCTACTTCAAAAATGACTCAATCGAATTTTTTTATTTTTTGCTCAAAATGCTTGGATGACATCATCAAATCCTAAACAGAAATAAACCCCTGCAGGTTCTTTCAAGTAAACATTTGTTTAAGGTAAGCGTACAGTAATAAATGCAGTGAAAAGCAATCCTTATAGATATCAAGGTGTTTTTTTTCTTCAAAAGTTTTATTCCAGTACCCATGAAAATTCATTCTCAGGATGCCTTGGAATCCAGTTACAATCAGAATTCTACCGTACTTTTGAAGAAAGGCTCTATTTAATTTTTGTTGAAAAATTACTATTTTAATATAGTTTGATTTGTAATGAAACAAAAAATTGATATTTACAAATGATTATTAGAATCTCTAATTAAATTCGGTCATAATTATATCCTAAATAGCCTATCTTGATAGATTTTTTAGATATCTGACAAAATACTGCAGATACGTTTTTTCATCATTTTTCTTGCTTACTTTGCATGTGAATATCAAACCTATATACAGTTTTGCATATAAGCACTTAAAACTATAAATTTGTTTCATAAATTAACAGAGCAAGTCTGAATTACACAATAATGATACAAATTTGCATTACGTTAACAATAGCCTAATATCAACAGCCTTACTGTCCTAAAGCTTTACTCTTCAATCTTCAGGCAGCTTGAAGGTCGATTCGGTGTTTATTATTTGCAGAGTAATCAATTTATACGACAGATCCGACAGTTTGGGGATAATATTCAATATACATAGGGTTTATACATTTACTAGATAAAGAACAAATCACATGGCCCGTAGTACAAATGGGAGTTACCTAATGCTGATACAAACAATGCATCTGATTTCTGCATGTCTGTTAAATTCGTGCTGTCAGTTACAGGCAGCTCGTGACATAACCGAGTTACGTGAATCTGACGAGAGGGAAGAAAAATGGCTCCAACGTCTCCCAGTCAATCCAGACATCTCTTCCCGATTGTACAATCACTATAACAATATCTATTCTTACAATATATAAAGGAACACTTTACTTACTTTTAGAAACCGCGAACTCTGAAGCAACTTGTCAGTGCAAGCAATTTATTCATCCCATTACTGACCTGTTTGGGAAGAACACCTTTAACTCAGAAAAATCGAAAAATAAATCTTTTATCTTAATAAATTCGCGAGAATGAATGAATTCGGCCACTTTCAGTTTGCGTGTATGGTGAATAGATTCTCAAAGAGTACTTTGGAAGCCTTGACAAGACATCGAACATTTGGTAATACCAGTTAATACGAAAAAATACTTGGAATATATATATCTTAATTTCACAAAATCAGAGAGACCATCAAAGTGTCACTCGGTGTTTTATGTTAAATGGAAAACGTCTTAACTTACGGTAGTGATATATTCCAAATTAGAAAAGTTTTCATATAAACAATGTAACCTGTTTTTAAGCGTGCGAAGTCGCTATTGATTGATCAAGAATGGGCATCGAATTTACGTCAATAGGCCATTCCACACATCTCGGAGACACGAACAATCAAATCAGATACAGTACTGTTATATTTACAATATAAAAAAATCTCTTATAAAAAGGTGAACAATTTTGTTACGAAATTTGAAAACGATATAGGTAGCTTATGGTAGGTAATGAAAGATTCTTCAATTCGGCAATCGATGCGTCCTGAAGTTTTCCTCATATCAACAAAATAAAAATATATTTTCTAAACTTTTAAATCGGTATTGCGAGATCATAAGAGACCATGGTTCACATTCTACTTTTTTACGGTTTATCTCTAAATCTGGAATATTATAATTTTAGCAATTGTTAGTAAAATTCTAATACAATTGTTTTGTCATTAAAGAAAAGTTGACTACTATATAATTCAAGAAATTGCATAGACATGAGAAAATGAAAATTGAATTGAATCAGTAAAAATTTTAACTGCTTTAAAAGAGTAAGTGAACATTTGTCAGTATTGTAATAGACATTACGATAATAAATTTCTTTCTAGTTAAAGTCAGCTTGAGACGTGGAATTGTTTAAGCCTCCCCATTCGATCACCAAAGTTAAGTAGCGCCTTGCTTGACTATACTTGGATGGGAGCTGTCTTTCTAGATAATGTGTATTTATCATAGCAAATTTTATTCAATTTTTTTCTTTTTACTTGTTGTTTGATATGCGATAGATAAAGTCTGCATAACATAGAATCTTCGACCAGAAAAATTCTAAAAAGTTCCTGAGTGTTCCAGGAAATACTAGAAAAATCTAGAATATTTTAAAATATAAAATTGAAATAAAACCAAAGATCCAGAATATTAGAACATTCTAGAATGTTGCGCAACGTTCCAGAAGATTCTAGAACATTCAAAATGTTATATAAAGTTTCAGATTCATCAAAATTTTTGTAAAATATTCTAATCCAGAACGTTCCAGAATACTCAAAAATATTCTAGAATTCAAAAGCAATTTTAGAAACAGGAAAATAATCAAGAAAATTGCCGATCATTACAATATCTTATAAATTTTGATATTTTTCCAGAAATGTTTCAAAAATTCCAAAAAATCTGAGAAGTCCAGAATATTCTTAAACATTCCAAAATATTTTGAAAGAGTTCAGGAAATTTCAAAATTCATGTAAAAAGTATTGAATTTTCAAAAATATTTTAGAATATTTTTTTAAGAACATTTTTTTGAGAATATTTTGTGATCTGCTGAATATTCGAATATATTCTAGGGATCACAGTTTTCCCCTATTGTCCCTACGTTTAACTTTTTTTTTAATTCTCTATTTTTCCCGTTCTCTAGAAATATGCGGTACTTCCAAATACAGTTTATAATTAAAATACATTTATTATATAGAGTACGTTCTAGGTGCGTAAATCAATTATTTCTAAATAATGAAGTACAAAATAAAATAAAAATGTACACTATAATAGTGCAACAACTTTCAAGTGATAAAAACTATTGTCTTTTAAAAATATTAATGAGTTTTCAGTAGTCTCCCTGATATACAAAAAATTGTAAAATAATTAGGTTGAGGTTGTAGATATTTAGTTCGATGAACTTCATGATTTGTTTTGTTATTTTAGTACAAATAAAATATAAATACTTAGCAACGTCTAAAACTTCAGCCCAGTCTAAATGGCATTTTTAATTGAGTGTTCTAGAATTTACTGGAATTATTATCAGGAAGTTCAAGACAAACATTGAAACATTGGAAAAAAAATTTTTAATAGTATTCTTTTAATATTTTGTTATAGCTGTGCAAAATGAGAGACAACCTAGGAACACAGCCACAATTAGGCCAGAAGCTTTAGTAGAAATGGACCAAGAACGCGCTCTTCGAGAAGCTGCCGTTGCTGTTGGAGTCTTCGGGTAAAAATATTTGTTAGTTATAAACATGAATGCACACATTTATGCTCTTTATTTATAAGGAAAGACTGAAAATGTGGAAATTGATATAGCGCCAGGATAATGTAGCTTAGATGATAGCATACTCGGTTTGTGTGAATCAGAATATAATTTTTTAAACTTTCTTTAAGATCTATAAATTGATCTCTCCTATTGATTTTCTTACCGAAAATACATATTGTCTTTTTTATAAAATTCTACTAGTGTACTTATATTAACTATACTGAACTATCCAATGAAGAATCCAAAATTTAAAAATACTTTTTATTGACATTTGTTTTGCCCGTTTTTGAGTTTCTAATCTCGTCGTTCAGAGGTGATGGGAAAAGTTATTAAGCTTAAAATCACTTAAAATATAAGTGATAGTCTATGCTAGTGTCCGGTTTAATCGAAAGGTGAAAACAACGAAAGATCGATAGTCCATCTCATGTGAACGATCGGAAGCAGAAAGGACGCCGTTACCACGTTTGATCTTGTCAACGTTATCTTCAGCATCGTAAACAACGCTACCGACACGCCACACCGAGCATGATCTATCATGAAAAATTAACTTTGACCGTTAGTCTTGGTTACTTCAGGCAACCACTCGGCGAATCGGAAATAATTTAAAATCCATAAAATGCCCAGGGTTAAAAGCGATTCATTAGCGCCGCGCGACAAATCCTCTCTTTCCTTAAAAAGAATTAATGCGAAAAATCCAACAAGATTTCAAATAGAAAGAGTTCTCACGTAGTTTATAAATTATAACTTTGAGAAAAACAGAAATAATAGCGGTCTTAGATTTTAGTATTAAGATATTCAGTTAAAGACAAAGAAATCAGGCCAAGGGTAGAGAGGTGTATCGGAAAATGTGACATCCAGATAGAAAATATAGATGTGAATACAAAATTTTTCGAAATGCTTACAAACACGAAAGTTGGTGACTTTATTTTACAACTTCCCCTCTTTCTCCCTTTTTTAAAGAATTCCTTTTTTCCCTGTTTTTAAGGAACTTCTCCTTTTTAATTCGAAAGACTATACTGTTATAAATTTTGTTTATAAATTCATCTCCTTTTTTTGCTGAAAACTCGTTTTTTTGGTTGACAGTTTTCTGAACTAAAATTTAACTAATCTTTTTTTGGTAAAAAATTGATCGCACTAAGTTTAGAATTCAACTACTTGATTAAAAATGAACTTTTTCATAGAAAATTCATATGTTTGGATTAAAAAATTAACTGCGTGGTTGAAAGCTAAAATACTTGGTTTAAAATATAACTATTTTGTTGAAAATTAATTTTTTTAACTTTAAATTTTTTATTATTATTTATTATTTGGTTAGAAACTTATGTATTTTATGGTAAATTCGTTATTTTAATAGAAAATTAGTCTTCTTGATTGAAAATTCAATTGCATGGTTGATAATAGAACTACTGTATTAAAAATGAATTTTATTAATTGAAGATCCACCTCTTTGGTAGAAATGATGTTTTTTAAGGTTGAAATACTTTGTTGAACATTAATTTTATTGGTTAATGTTTTGAGTATTTTTTTCAGAAATCGTTTTTTGTTGTTTGGACATTCATTTTTGTAACTGGAAATTTAAGTACTCCGTTTTTAGATTAAAATTCAACTGCTTAGTTGAGGATGGATGTATTTTGTTGTAAATTCATTTTTTTCGTTAAAATATCAATTATTGGATGTATCAATTAGTCTTTTTATATTAAAAGTTTAACAACTCCATTGAAAGTTAAATTTCTTTGTTAAAAATTCATTTTTTAAAGATTTATTATTTTAGTCGAAAATTCAACTAAATTGTTCGAAATCCGGTTTTTTTGTCAAAAAGTCATAGATAGAAAAAACTCTTATATAGGAAATTTTCCTTTAGGATTAAAAATTTAACTGATTAAACTATTTTAATTTGAAAACGAATGGAAGAAAAAGTGAATAAATATAAGTTTGAAATATAAGAAACAATCTGGAAATAAAAGGGTAAACTTCTATATTTCAAGACTCTGAATAATATATTGTGACACAAATCTCGTTCTCCAGTTTAAAATTACACAAATTCCTGTAAGCTATAGTAACCTTACAATCAACATTTGTTGTTTCCACCCACATCACTATTTGTGAATTCTAAAATATTAATCTTCAACCTTTTCAATACTATTGAGCGCTAAGATTCAGTAGCATATTCCCACTAAGAATTTGTGAAAAAATTGCTCTGGCTCTTTCAGTCGCTGAAGAAGGAATTCTATCCCTTTTAGTGTCACCCATTGTTCGAAAACTATCTTCCGAATTTCGGACACTGTCCTCCATTTTTCGAAAGCTCTCCAGTAAAGAAGGGGAAATTATATCTGGACTATCTCCAATATGCCTTTCGAGATGAATCAAATTCATAGGTGGCAGGTTACTTCTCATGTCAGCCTCAGATCTCGCGAACTTCTTGATATCTTTTGTAACTTCCTCAGTGAAATATCCTCTTTGGAAGCTTTCGGACTTTGTTTTTCGAATCAATAAAGCCATTCTTGTCCTGATATCAGATTTAATGATTGATTCTTGTTCAGATTCAGGCTTAATGCTTGGATTCTTTGTTACACTATCCAACATTTCAAGAAGACTGTCGAAAGAACTGCAAATTTCGTCGAGGGAGTTTTGACTAACTAACAAAAATCCGCGAGATTCGCGTTCCTTTTCTTTCAAGGCGTTTTCTAATTCTGATAAATTGTTCTTCAAGGATTGCAATTTCGATTCCGCTTTTTCTCTTCTGGCTCTTTCTTCTGATAACAAAAGGTGGTTTCGTTTAGTTTCTTCTAATAGACGTTCGTGCTCTTCTCGCGCTTCTGCTAACTGTCGAAGAAGGTCGACGAGATCGTTATCTGTGGGGCTGTTTTTTTCCTGATGGAGAGAGTCTTGATCCCCAATATCCACGATCTTCATTTCTGAAAATTCAAAAGTTTTAATTATTTATTTAGTTTATCAAAATCCATCATATATTTATTGACTTATATTAATAAAGCGTTTTTTAAGGTTGTTTGAAAAGATAAATGATTTTCAATATGCTTGAAGTCTTAAACATTCAAACGTATCGCATTTTTATTTAATTACTTTTTCAACTCTAATTAGTCTTAAAATATTATATTATATATTTATAAATAGAATTATAAATACTGTGTATAAAAAATGTATAATGTTTATTTTTATTTGTAGATGGAACAGTTTTTCAAGACAAACGTAAGTTGAGAACAAATATTTAATTGAGCGTTTGAAACTTCAAGTATATGATTTTTCAAAATTAAGGATATTTTAGCATCAGTAAAAAACGATATATGAAATATTAAAAAATAATGGTATAGATCTTCTTTAAAATTGATTATTTAATCCATAAGTGAGATATTGCGTGGTTTTTAAACTTAAAAACATTTCTTTATATTTGAAAATTTATCTGTATTTTTTTTTTATTGTTAAAAGTTCATAACATTTTGTTATAACATTTTAAATCCTTTCGCGAAAAGTAAATTTTGCAACTGCCACGCAATCATTTAAGTTTTTATTGATGGAATAAAAGTTAAAATAAATAGTTACCATTCAAATTCGTATGATTTCTGGAAATATTTTCGATGAAAATTGCATCAAAGTTTTAATGATATTGCGTAATAACATTACGAATTTTTAATAATTTTTAAATATTTTTATAGGACTTACGCACATTCCTTCATCAGATCTTATTAGCTAAAGAGTTTTATTAAACAATGCTACATTTTTGACAATAATAAACTTTTAATTTTAAATTCTCGTATTTTTCCTGTAGAATCCCAGAATCAACTAAGATGTTGCATAATTGATCAAAACAGTTAACTAATAACTATAAGTTTTTGAAATATTACTACATCATTTTAAGGAACATTTTTTTCCAATTTCTTCTTTCTGATATTAAAATACCCATAATTATTGAGCGAATGTCCATTACTCACGTAAGATTTTTTATTGAAGGAAGGGGGGGGGCAATTTTGGGGATCCTTACTTGGGGGGGGGGGGGACAAAGCATTTCTTATGTAATTAAATTGGTCCAATTTTTTTCATTACCTTTAAATCCAGTGAATATTTCTGAAAATTTTACGAATCGTGTAAAAATTCTTTGAAATCCTTTAAATTCTGTTAAATCTTTTAGAATCCCTTTAAAATGTTTTGAAATTATCGAAATCGCTTGCATTTATCAAAATTTCATAAAAATCACTTTAAAATCTTTCAAATCCGTGGAAATCTCTTAAAATCTCTATAAAATCGGTCAAAATCCTTGAATTTCCGGAAAATATTTCGAAATTTTACGAGATCCCTTCAAATCTTTAAAATTAATTACAATCTTTGAAATCCCTGGTTATCTTTTCAAATATCATAAAATCCCTTTAAATATTTTTAAACCCACTAATAACTTTTAAAAGCCACACAAATCTTCTGAAATCTTTTAAATTTCTCGGAAATCACGTGAAATCATCTAAACGCCTAAAATCTCTTAAATAACATAAAAACCTTTAAAATCTTTTAAAATCTTTGAAAATATTACGAAATTCCTTCATATCCTTTTCAATCTTCGAAATCCAATTAAAATCACGCTAATTCTATTAAAAAATTTGAAACCTCTACCCATATTTCAAGTTAAACGCCTTGAACCTGTTTAAGACAGTGGGAATTCGAAAACCCTTTCAAATACTCTAAAATATTCAGATTTCCTTTCAAATTTTCTTTGACCTTTTGAAATCCTTTAAAATCCTTTGAAATCCTGTTAAATTATCGAAATCGCTTTATATTTCTTAAAATCTCTTAAAATATAATTAAATATTTGCAAATCTTATGAAATTTTATGGAATTCTTTCAGATCCCTTCAGTTGTTCGAAATCCAATAAGAATATCCTGATGACATCCTTGAAAACTCTTGAAAATACTTTGTTATTTCTTGAAATTCTTTAAAATTCTTTGATATACTATAACTTTTTTTTAAATATTTCGGAGTCTCGTAAAATTACTTCAAGTCCACTGAAATTATTGATAGCGGTTTAAATCTCTTAAAATCAAATTAAAATCCCTTGAAGTCCTTGAAAATTCGTGAAAATGTTTTGTCATTTCTTGAACTCCTTTAAACTCATGTGACTTTTTAAAATATTTTTAAATTTATTGAAATTCCATAAAATTGAAATTTAAGAAATTTAAATTAGATTAAAATCCAAATTAAATATCTTATTTAACGTCCAATCATCAAATTGATGAAAACTCCTGTAAACAGCCGCTTTTATCCCTTAAAATCATCTGTAAAACTTTAAAACTTTATTAATCCCTTGAAATCTTGGAACTATTTTAAAATCCCGTGAAATCTCTAAAAAAATGGGATATCTCGTTATAATAAACCTTTTGAAATCTTGTTTTCAGTAAAAATAACTTATATCTTTGGAATATGTGTGTGTTTATATATAGTTAAAATATCAAATCTTACGTGAAAAGGGGGGGGGGCTCACAAAAAGCTTACAAATCCTTACAATAGGAGGGGAGAGGCTCTAAAATTTCAAAAATCAGTTTTGCTTAGTCAATGGACATTCCCTAACCAAATTTCTGGTTTTTGGTAGATTTGACACTCTGGTTTGATAAAAATTCTTGTTCACATCACCTGCATGTCTTATTTAATAAAAACTCACCAGTACATTCATTATTATCTTCTTTCTTCTCAAGAAGTTTTTCTACCTTCCTACTTTCCGCAGACTCAAAACTGTTGAACAAGCCGTCACAAGGTTCCATCTCAGATCTAAGGTCTAAATATAAAGGTTTTTTGGTAATACGAGGACTAGTTTTAGGCTTTGGAAGCTCCAGCGACCTAGAAGAAGGTTGTTTCGTTTTTCCTCTTTCAATAGGAGTCGGTCTACATGGTGCAGTTCTTGGAAACCCAGGTGGACGTTGATCTTTGCTTCTCTTATTTTTCGCCTTGATCATCAGTGGATCATCTTGCCGATCATTTCTTTTCGTTGCCCTATTTACGTCCTTTTTGGGCAAACTAAGCCATCTGTATTCTGATCTGCCACTGGCGTTGTTCGCTTCCAATTTTGTTGCGACTTCTTGAGCTAATTCATCTCGTAGATTAGGATTCAATCTCACATCCACAACTACTAAAGTTTTGTTATGGTCCAAGAGCTCCAGAATTTCAGTTGCTATCACATCTGTGAGACCACAATTCTGGAGATCCAGAGCTTTTAACCAAAGGCTATCTCCAATTGCTTCAATGATATCACTTACTGCTGAATCTCCTGAAACATTAAAGGTTTTTTGGTTTTAAAACGTTTTCTATTCAAAATCAATTTAAGACTAACCTAACCGAGGATTTCCGTTCAAAGTCAGTCTCCGCAATCCAGGCATCGCTTCCAAATTTGGTTCCCGGTACCTCAAAGATTGTTGCCAGGTGTCATGAAAAAGGAGTAACTTTTGCCTGGAAAGTGCAGCTGCCAAAGCAGGACCACATTTAGGGGTCAAGTCACACTGGCCCAAAATCACAGATCTGATGCTTGGGACATCAGCAATAGTTCTACAAACCAAATCACAACTGGAATCTCCTATATAGCACTTAGCAAGGGACAAGTGCCTCAAAGTTTGAGTGCTGGATAATCCCACACATAAAACCGCCAAACAATCTGGAGGCAGAGGGATTCCTTCCAACTCCAGTGAAGTTAAAACTGGAGAATTCCTGACACACTGAGCCACACTATGTGACAACCACTCAAGAAGAAATCTTGTAAAAACTACTGGAGCTTTTCCAATTGCTCTTGCTTTAACCTCTGAATTAACTTCTTCCAATGGTTTTCTGTGTTGGTATCGACTCCGAATCCCAATCGATTTTAACGTACGATCTAAAGATAAAGAATTTAAAATTGGACCCCAATCATCCATCTTTACTCGATCAGTTGTGAATTCCAAGTAATGTGGTAATGTAACACAAATTACAGGAAGAGGACGCAATTTTTGTCTTTTACAAAGCTCCGTATAACAGGAGGAAAAACTTTGACCAGTTGGTATATCCATTTCGGTCACTGATTCACTTCGTTCTTTGATACAAATAATTCCTGATTTTTTAGGTTCTGGGATATGTTGGAATGCTGATCGAGATGGTGACATTTTGAAGGAAATTGGCTGTTCTTTGTGAGAAATTCAAAACTGCGAGTGTCACTCCTCATTTGCTCTGTTCTCCCCTAAATTTCGGTCAGTTTTGACCGGTTTTTATGACCGAAATTTTGACCTCCGTTTCAATTTTTCTCAGTGTCCGATTTTGACACTGGATTCTCTTTTGCGCGAAATCCGGAGACTTGGAAAACCACTGGGAAAGGGACGTGGGCGCGAATCGCGACATGGAATTCACCCGAGATGGAATACCCTCATGAATTAAAGATACAAACAAAATTCTCCATTTGGACTAGATAAGTGAAGTTGGCGCTAGTTTTATCGAGAATATAATAGATGAGATAAGATTCGGGTTTTTTTGGCTAAGGTCAGGTGGTTGGTTTAAATTAAAGAGGGTTTAATTCGTTACATAAGACAAAGTAATTTTTTTAACATTAATATTTATATTGTTTAAAGAGAATTTTTAAAATGATTTTTCGTTTTTCGTTTCAGACCACCGGTATCATTGGCAATGGCTAGGTATACAACCCCTTTGCCCTCACCAAATGTTGCTCCAACAACAAACTCCACGACTACAAATACTCCACCTCGTCAAGATACCGATGATGGTAAGTTCAAAATAATTTCTATATTACAGATCAATATCAAATCTTTTACCTTTAAAATAAAAAAATTACTCATATTTTAACGTTTTTTGGCTAATCATTAATTAATTTCGAATTGCATTCAAAATTTACTGGTCTAAATTTAAAGAATTTAAATTAGCATTTTGTATAATAAAATAAGTTTAAATCTTTTAAAACTGAAACATTAAAAATGCAGCAGTTTAGTTTGAAATATTCAAACTGAAAATTTTATAATTTCACACTCTTTCTTTTTTTTATTTCTTCACCATTTAAAATGTTTAATTGTGACACTTAAGATTATACAATATTCAGTTAAGATCCTTCAAAACATACTAATTTTAAATTGCCATCCTTCATCTTTAAATAATGACTTTCAATTCTGATTGAAAATTCTAAGTAGAAGTATTCAAAAGTAAATAATTTTCAAATTAAAATTTTTAAAAATTGTAATTACGTCTTCAATGTTAAAAGATTGAGTTAGCTATAAATTACTACGCTCATTTTATATATTATTACACCATTAAGCCGTTTCCCTTTCAGGGTAGGCGTGACTCACTCGGCGGGGAGGGGAGTAGTGTGAGGAA
>JAAAKG020198605.1:12281-23808 GCA_010014905.2 Druon quercuslanigerum | reverse complement strand
ACTCCCCTCCCTACCGAGTGAGTCACGCCTACCCCGAAAGGGAAACGGCTTAATGGTGTAATAATAATAATAAGTAAGCCTTTGGCACTTAACTGCAGTAATTATATGTCGATTCTTTACAATAGGAACTAGAAAACCAGAAGATTATAAATTAAAATAATTTAAATTGTAATATTTTAAACTTCACATTCCAAAATAATATAAAAATAAGGTAAATAAGGTATTTTTTTGCGAAAAGAGGGGAATACTAGGAGAATAAATTCTTTTAACAAAATTAATGTAGGTACCATATTAAATTAAATATGAAATGCTTTAAATTTCTAACCATTCTAGTATAGACATTGCAATTTTAACCAAATAAACACATTTTAAACGAAAAAGATAATTTTTCAACCATGAAGACAATTTTTCTACTAAAACACACGCATTTTTTACGAAATAAATGAATTCTTCACTAAAAGAAAAACAATAGTTAAATTTTCCGTCAAAACAATTCATTTTCAAATAACAAAAGGGAACAATTTTCAACAAAAAAGTTCAATTTTCAAATAAAGAGGCGCTTTTTCAACTAAAAAGATGAATCTTTAAACAAAAAAATTATATTTCAACAAAGCAGTTCTACTTCAAACCAAATAATTCAATTTTCAAACAAAAAGAGACGAATATTCAACAAAATATTTGAACCGTAAACCAAAACAGATTATTAATAAAGAAATTTTCTGCCAAAAAGGCGAATTTCCAGTCAAATAGTTAACGCTTCTCGTAAAAATAAATACATTTTTAATAAAAAATCGAATAATTAAATTTCCAGTTAAAAAAAAGATAATTTTCAAGAAAATAGTTCAATTGTCAACCAAAAAGATGAATTTCCAATTAAAATTATGAATATTCAACCAAAAATGTTCATTTTTAATATAGTAATTAAATCCTCAACGAAAACAGATTGTACATTGTCAACTAGTGGAATTTTTAACATAATAAATATTAATTTTCTATCAGAAGAGATGAATTTTCAACCAAAAGAGTTGACTTTTGACTCATTTTGGCGAAAGTTTCAACTTAAGAGTTAGGTTTTAAGCCAAAAAACATTAGTTTTTTAACAAGTTTTTTATTTAAAAAGTCCAATTTTCACAAAAACTTTTGACTTTAAATTCCAAAATGATGAATTTTCAACAAAAAAAAGGTAATTTTAAACTAGGAAAGCTAAATTTTCAAACAAAAGCTTGCACGTTTAACCAAAAATATGAATTTTCTATAAAAATAGATGAATTTTTAACAAAAAAGTTGAGTTCTTAAGCTGAAAAGTCGAATGTTTTAGAAAAAATATGTATTTTTCATGTTTTAAATGTTCATTATCAACCAATAAAGATGAATTATTAACCAAATAGTTAAATTTTTAACAAACACAAAAATAATTATTAACCAATAAACATGAATTAACAACCAAAAACAGTAAATTGTTTATCCAAACAGTAGAATTTTCTACCAAGGAAGGTAACTTTTCTACCCAAACAAATTTTTTCTCGGTCCAAAAAGAAGAATGTTCAATCAAAACAGTTGAATTTTCGCCCAAAAAAGATAGATTTGCAGCAAAATAGTTAAATTTTCGATTAAACAATCAGATTTCCAAACAAATAATAAAAATTTTACCCGCAAAAGATTAATTCTGAACCAAAAATATAATAGTAGACTTTTCAACGAAAATGAAATAACTTTCAATGGAAAATTATTGGATTTTCTTCTTGGGAAGTTTCTTAAAATAGGAGAAAAGGAGGAATTCTTTTAAAAAGGGGGAACGATAGGAACAGGGGAAACAGTTTGAAGTTTCATATTAAATAAAATTTTCATGTCATAGATTACTATAGATTTCATACAAAGAATAATTAATTTTTTTTTGTTTTTTTAGATCAAACCTAAAACGAGGGCCTGATTACATTTGATTATTTACTTATTTTTATAACTGGAAACACTAAAGTTTAAGGGAATGTTTTCCCCGAAAAATAATCCATGATTGACTAAAATTCGGCAATTTTTTAAAAAATTAGTAAGAAACGACAGTAACTGATAATATCGATTCAATTATTAAAATCATAGAAATCTTTTTTTCCCCAGAAGCCTGATTTTTGTCATGACAACTACCTAAAACACTTTATCGTTTACATACATTAAATGTATTTAATATTTAATACGTATAACATAAAAATGAGAAGATCTATTTACTTATTTTTCTTCA
This sequence comes from Druon quercuslanigerum, assembly GCA_010014905.2. Taxonomy (NCBI): domain Eukaryota; kingdom Metazoa; phylum Arthropoda; class Insecta; order Hymenoptera; family Cynipidae; genus Druon; species Druon quercuslanigerum. Next base: position 21,575 of record JAAAKG020198605.1, on the reverse strand, counting down.
GACGAACTTCCGTGGAGGGTAAATTTTCCAAGCAACTTGGGCAGTAATGAGAGTCGACCTGTAAAAAATTGTAGAATATTTTTAGGGTACACCGAAATTCGGAGAGGATAAGAAAAATATTTTCGGTGACTTTAGACACTATTTTTGACTGCGGATTTATTTTTTGACAGAGAGTTTTACCAATTTTTAGAAGAAAAAACTATCCAATTACATAAAATATCACGAATTTCATATTAAACGCTATGTTTATTTAACTTTTTTCAATTATTAAATCATCCAATTTACGACACATAAAGATGAAATCTTTTATTTTGCAAACGTTTTATTTTATGACTTAATTTTTAAGCGTTAATTTTCAATTAAAAGAATTTTAAAATACAGTATTGAATACTCATACAATTCAATTTAAAGGTGTTTAAAATTGAAAATGTTTGGTAAAAAACGTTTTAAGTTGATCAACAGTGAATATAAATTAATTAATGATTTTTAAATTTGAACTGTAGTTTAAGTATTAAAAGTTTGACAGTAATTGATTTCACAAGATGATTTAACAGTTAAACAAATGTATAAACAATTTCAAAATTTAAAATAAATTCAAATTAAGAGATTCATAATACTTTAGCTTTTATTTAATTTGAGCAATTATAAATTAAAAATTACAAACTAAGCAATTTGAAGCTGAATTGTTTGAAATAGAAAGCCTTTATTCATTAAAATTTCAGTGCTAAATTTAATCTTTGAACGTTACAATTTTAATTAGACAGTTTGAATTTTTTTTAATTTGTATATAAAAGTTTTGGCTTTCGATGCGTAAATAATAATAGAACAATGATTAATTTTAAACAGCTTCAAATTAAAATAATGCAACTTAAAAAAATCTATGTATAAAAGAGCGCTTGAATTAAAAATAAATCGTACCAAAATTATGTTTCCATTATTAAAAATTTTGTAGAAAAACTATTTTACAATAATAAGAATAATTATTAATATAATAATTATTTTTTAATTTAAAAAAATGTTTGGTTTTTAATTTTTTCCCTGATTGAAAGATGAAAATATTCTCTTTGAGTTGAATGAGTTGAAGCGACAAGCTTTTTGTTTATTTATTTTTTTAATCGGAAGAAGTTAATACTTTATTTTTAATATTTTTATTGAGTAGGAAGGGAGAAATTTTCAATTAAAATTTGTCTGGATTGGTAGAGTGACTTTTGTTTTTATGTTTTTTTTAGAGTTAGAAGCGAGTAAATTTGAATTTGAATTTTATATGAATTGGAAGCTGAAATTTTACAATTTTTTTCGATTCAAAGCTGGACATTTTTTTACTTTTACCACTACATTTTTATTTTATTAATTTTTTTAATTGAAAGAGTGACTTTTGTTTTTCAGATTTTTATCGAGTTCGGAAGGAAAGAAGGAAATTATGGTTTCTAATATTTTATAAATTATAGAGGTATAATTTCTTATTTTTTTTTAGTTGGAAGGGGAAAATTTCATTTTTTGCTGAATTGTGGAAGAGTGATTTTTTTTCTTCAAAATTTTGGTTGAGTTGGAAAGGAGGAAATTAGTTACGTATTGCAACGGGAACCCTTTTTTGTTGTTTCTTCATTGGAAGAGATACAATTTCGATTTTCAATTTATTTTTAATTTGAAGAGGCATTTTTTATTTTAAAAATTTGTGTCGAGTTGGAAGGGAGAAAATTTTGGTTTTTAATACTTTATGAGCTGGAAAGGTATTTTTTTGAATTTTTATTGAGTTAAAGGGGGAATTTTTTTATTTTTAATCTATTTTCTGAATTGAAAGAGGATAATGTTTTATTTTCAACATTTTCATGAAGTTTGAAGATATAAATATATATTTTCAATTTTCTCTATAATGAATGAGGGTCTTCTTTTTCTTTTAAGATATTTATCGAGTTGGAAGGGAAGAAATTTCGGTTTACATTTTTTTCGAACAGGAATATTTTCGGTTTGTTTGTTTAACGTAAGAGAGGAAATTTTGATTTTTAATTTTTTTTAAATTGGAAGAGGGACATTTTTTTAATCATTTTTATTGGGTTGAAAGATAAGAGGTTTTGACCTTCAATTTATTCTGAATACAGAGAGGTTATTTTTTCATTGAAGCATTTTTATTGAGTTCAAGAGGTGAAATTTTGATTTTCAATATTTTATGAATTGAAATAGGGCAATTTTTCGTCTTTATGTATTTCAGCAAATTGGAAGCGAAGAAATTTAGGTTTTCAATATTTTATTAATTGGAACAGGAAAATTTGTATGTTTTCAACATTTTTATTGACTTAAAAGGGAGAAAATTTTGGCTATTAATTGTTCTTCTGAATTCAACGAGGCCAGTTTTTTCTTTTTTACCATGTTTTATTTTTAATATTTTTATCAATGTGAGGTAAAAGGAAGCATACGTTTTTATTACGAGGATTAAAAATGATTATTTATATTTTTAACCCGAAATATTCTGTTTAATTTATAAAAGGTTTAATTGTCGCAGTTAAATGGTATTTCATTTACAATTGCTCAATTAGAAAGTATTAAAATCTATGAATTTATGCGCATAAATTAATGAAATTGTCAATGGAAATTTTCGGAATTAAAAATATAATTTTCAATTTTGAAAGAGTAAAACTCAAAATAGTTCCACTTTGCGAGATTCTATTTCCAGTTCAGGTTTGATTACTTCCAACCAACAAATTTTTTAATTCAACAATTCGAACTTTTTGATTATAATAACAGTGAAAAATGTTCACAAACCGGGAAAAACCGGGCACTTTTTTCCTCGCATAAAACGGCCACCCTGAGTGTTAAGAATACTTTTTTTCCAATAAAAATGCGTATTCTGTACTATTAACTGTAATTATTTTTAATCATAAAAGGAATTTTAAAATCAAGAAACACTTAATTACATATAATTAAATTTTCATTTAACCAAAATGGAAAGAAATGATAAAAAGTTGAATTATAACGGAACACCTTTTCGTAAAACATAACCTAAAAGGTTGGACCTCTATTTAACTGATTTTACTGAACAAAATACAAACCCGAATGATTCCAGAAGAAAAAAATTGAATACTTTAATAAATAGCAAAAATTAAACCAAATATTTATTTACCTCGTGACAAACACAGTAACCGCATCGAATTTTCAGACAGTGTCGACAGAAGTAAATCTTTGAGATTGGTTTCAAAGATCCACAGCTGCATGCATATTTCACATAATCGGGTTGAAATAAATATGCCATGATTTATTATTACAATTTTCTTCTATTTCGTGAAACAAATGGATTATTACTGATTTGTTATATCTTTTTTTGTAGGTTAGCAGACGAGTGACAGGGACAGGCTGGCAGCCATCTTTTTTCATCTGTCACTTTGTCTTAGACACTGCGCACCATTTCTACGCATGATGTCAAATTCAAGTCGAAACAGGCTTTTTTCTAGCAGAATTACCGGTATGAAACTTCCTTGCCGATGTTGTCAAAAGTGCTAAAATGCAGTCAAATAACCAAAACCAAGGATCGGTTGTGATAATTAAATTAAATAAACCGGGTTTAGAATCTTAATTTAGGTTTTTAAAGTTTAAAAAACATTATTTATTTCGTGAATCTCTCGATAACGTGATCCTAACCTTTATAACCATATGAGTCTTGTAACGTATTTTCTCCAGGAAAACATGAGATGGTACCACGTGGTAAAGTCAGGATGGACGTTCCTTGGAGGAACACTGCACTGGTGAGTTTTTCAAATTTAGGGACGTATTTTTGAGACTTCGGAAAATTATTTCGAAGTCTGTAATTTTTTAACATGGATGTCATGAATTACGCAGTTGATCCTACTTTTGCAATCAACTTGTTTACGCAGTTTAAAGGCGTGCTAACTGCATTGTCAGTTAAATTTTTGACAAAAAGTTCTGAATTGTACGAGTTCCATATTTTTGTAATTTTTATAAACTTTAAGAGATATTTAGTAAGTATGAAGAACATTCAAAGCAAATTAAAAATTTGAATCGTGTTTCAAACAATTTAAAACAAAAAAAGTATTATTGAAGATCCCGAACAAAAAATTCAGAATCCTTTGAAGAATTTTGAAAGGTTTCAAAGGAATTAAAAAAATTTCTTAAGATCCCTAGAAAAATTGAAAATGATTTTTTATTTCTAAAAATTAATTTCAAGAGAATATTTCAAGAGATTTTCAAAATTTTTGAAAAAGATTCATTTTTCAGGATTTTTTTAATATTTCGGGAAAAATAAAATCATTTTTAAAGATATTTCGAAGTTTTTAAAAGATTTTTAAATAATTAAAAACTTGAAATATATTTTTTAAATATTTTAAAACAATAACAGAATTTTGCAGATCCCAAACAAAAAATTCTGAATACTTTTGAGAATTTATGAAGTTTCAAAAGAATTAAAAAAATTACTTAAGTTGTCTTACGCTTTCTTAAGATTCCTAGGAAAATAAAAAATGATTTTTTATTTTGAAAAATTACTTTCAAGGGAATATTTCAAGAGATTTCCAAAATTGTTAAAAAGTAATTAAAAAAATTATGAAGACATTTTTAAAATTTTTTAGGAGTAATTCGATTCATGTTTAGATATTTAAAAATTTTTAGTAAATAGTTAAAAAGTCGAAATGTTTTTCAAATAATTAAAAACAGATGTTTGCAGATCCCAAACAAAAAATTCAGAATCCTTTTAAGAACGTTGAAAGGTTTTAAAAGAATAAAACAGTTTCTTAGGATTCCAAGGAAAATGGATATGATTTTATATTTTGAAAAATTGATTTCAAGAGAATATTTCAACAGAATTCCGAAATTGGAAAAAAATGTAGAAGATTAGAAGAAAATTTTTTAAAGTTTGCAGGATTATTTAAATGTTTCAGTAAACATTTGAATAAATTAAAAAAATATTTAGATGTTTAAAAAATTTTTAATAATTAAAAACTTGAAATGTTTTACAAATAATTGTTAAAAAACAGATTTTTGAAGGTACTGAACAAAAAATTTAGAATCCTTTTAAGAATTGTGAAATTTTCTAAATTTTTTAAAAAAGTTTCTTAGGATTCCGAGGAAAATGGAAATGATTTTTTATTTTGAAAAATTAATTGCAAGAGAATATTTCAAGAGATTTGCAAAATTGTTAAAAAGAAATTAGGAAAATTTTGAAGACATTTTTTTAGTTTTTAAGGAGAAACTCGATTCATTATCTAGACATTTAAAAAATTTCATCAATAATTAAAAACTTGAAATGTTTTTTAAATAATTAAAAACTTGAAATGTTTTTTAAATAATTAAAAACAGAAACAGATTTTTGCAGATCTCCCAAAAAAATTCAGAATCCATTTAAGAACGTTGAAAGGTTTTAAAAGAATAAAAAAGTTTTTTAAGACTCCTAGAAAAATTGAAAAAGATTTTTTATTTTGAAAAATTGATTTCAAGAGAATATTTCAGAAGATTTCAAAAATTGTCAAAAATAATTTAGCAGATTTAAAGAAATTTTTAAAGGTTTGCAGGATTATTTAAATGTTTCAGTAAACATTTGAATAATTTTAAAAGATATTTGGATGTTTAAAAAAAATTTTAATAATTAAAAACTTGAAATGTTTTTCAAATAATTTAAAATAAAAACAGATTTTTTCAGGTCCTGAACAAAAAATTTTGAATCCTTTTAAGAATTGTGAAAGGTTTCTAAATTTGTAAAAAAGTTTCTTAGGATTCCAAGGAAAATGGAAATGATTTTTTATTTTGAAAAATTAATTGCAAGAGCATATTTCAAGAGATTACCAAAACTGACGAACAAGAATGTGGGACATTTCTAGGAGATTTAAAAAAATTTTCAGGAGTATTTAAGTTTTTAAGAAAAAATCGAATCAGTCTAAAAGATATTTAGATTTTTTGAAACATATTCAAAAATAATTAAAAATTTGAAAAGATTTCAATTTTTTGTGTGTAAATTTTCGAAATTAATTGTTTAAGTTTTTTAACGAGCTCGAAAGATTTTAAAATCATGTTTTTTTTTTGTATTCTTGAGAATATTATTTTCGTTTTGAAAAGATCATTCCCTTTAAGATTTCGAATTTTTTAATTTCTTTGACTAAAAAGGTTTTGTGAACCGGAAAAAAACTGGGAAATGACTGGGATTTTTTCTTCAATAAAAAATACAATTAAGATTTTCATCTTAACACAAAAAATTATCTATTGCTTAACTTACACATTCGTACCGAAATATCGAATATTTGGCTCACTTATACTGAATAAAATTAAAATTTGATTGTTTATAAAATTGATTTTATTTCCACATAACAAAAGTAAAACATTCTATTTTAATGAGGTTATAATGATGTTCAAAAAATTGAATAATCTCTAATTGAAATAAGAAATTGCTAATAGTTTATTCTTAACTTACACAAATGGGTAAAATTTAGTAGGAAGTTGAAAATTGATAAATTTACTTGTTTTTACAACAAGTTTTACTTTGTTCTGTAAAATTAATTGTTATAAAAAATATCTACAAGGAATCTTTTGTCAAATTTTATTTATTTTTTAATTTTAGGACCAAGGATAATCGAATAACCAATTAGTGAGAATCAAAAGCATCAATAAATTATATTATAATTAACGAATTCTTGAATCAATAAAATATGTTGTTTTCTTGAGGAAATTAGACGACACATATTTTTTAGATTCGAGAAAAAAAATGTCTGCGAAGTAAAAAGTATTTAAAATTTGACATTTGTTTTTTTTTCTTCAAAATAATAACAATTCTTTCTTTAAACCTCTTTAACTTTCGACCTAATGAAGAAATAAAAATTTTATTTCTAGATTCTAGTGAGTTTTATTGTCTTCTTCCAAAATCGTTTTAAAAATATTTAAAGTTAACAAAATGTTGTTGACCGAATACCTTAGTTATATGAATGAGCACTAATTAAAAAAATATGTTTTATCAAATAAAGAATGTGGGTTTATTAAATAAAATTCGACTTTACCTATCTGTTTGAATTTTGAAATCGAGAAAAATAAATTATACCGTTTATGATTATCAATTATAAAATTTGGAACATTCAATATAAATATTAAGCCATACAATTTACGTGTTAATTTTTAAAATCCTGTATCATAAAATTTAGTATCTAAATTCTACGGCTCAGTATGTACAGATTACTGTCCCACATTTTTATGTCCAAGATCGTAAACGGTGAAATCCATTTTCCTTAATGCATGGAAAGTTTATTTTATGGAAAAGTCTATTTTTTTATTTTATGAAATATTTAAAAATAATTCGTGCTTGTGTAAAGAGGACATTGTAAGTTTTACACAGGCCACATAATTTTTATGGCATTTTGTAATGAAAAAAGATGATAAATAATAATATAATACATAATGTTGAATCTAATAACCTAACCTTTTAATTTTTTTATATGGAGCAGATTTTTGAAGACGAAAATAAACCTCAAAATACTACAAAACTCAAATACTTATAGCTTCGAAGGCAAGTTTTTTTTTCTTCAATAGGAAAAACATCTTTCATTTAAATTTCTCTAAAAACAACATATTATGTCTTTAAGAAATTCCCGAGCATCTCTTTTTTAAATCTAAATAAGCAATGAAAAAAAAGAAATTTTAAAAATAATTGTATTTGTCAACAAATTAAAAAGCAGACAAAAAATGTTTTTCCAGATCACTTGCGAGCAACTTTATTAATAATTAGGGTATTTAACGTTCAAATAAAATATTTAGGATTAAAAAATGCGGGTAAAATCTGTTTTGTTGAAAATTTGCTATAACAAGAATTAAATTTTTATTATAAATATTTATTTAGTTACCTTCGTATAAGTTTCTAGCAACAACATATTTTATTATATTCTTATTTTTTATTCTATATTATTATATATTATTCTATATTATCTATATTATTCTATATTATTCTATATTATTATATTCTTAGTAAAAAATGGTACGGTTTTTTTTATTTATAACAAATTATATTTTTCATATAAATTAATATTGGATAATGATATAAAGGGATAAAGAAGAAAATATTAAGGAACGCGCTAAAATATATTATTTTTAAAAATAAAGTAGTAAGAGGAGAAATTAGGGACTCAAACTCTTTAAATTCTTGACTTTGATTGATATCTCCTAGATCCGATCCCTAGCTTACAAGGATTTTCTTCTACGGCTTACAAATGGAATTTTTCGGCGGATTGTACATTTGGGCGGGTCGTTGACACACATACACACATATGAGAATCTAGAAAATCTTACTTTCCAAATTTAGTCCCGCCTCCTGTAGCCTTGGAATACTTTTACATGTCCCATGCTTTCAGGTGTGAATACCATAGGAACGAATAAAAAAATAATCTTATTTATTATGTTAATACGCTGTCCATAATTTAAGATTACTGCATATAAAATGTGTATACTTTAATTTTGTTAATAAATATCCAATCAAATTATTGAATGAAAAATTGTATACTTCACAAATTTCAAAAAATATAATATAAAAACTGAGAAAACCAATAACAAAAAATTATTGAGTGTAAGGATTATATTATGATATGAAAAAATATATTCCAATTGGTATTTATTAAATATTTTGTATTATATATTTAAAAATAATTAATTTCATAATTCTAAATGAAACTATAAATTCCCTAATAATTGAAAACGAATAAAAATGAGCAATTGATTAAACTAAAAGTTTGTTAATCTGTATATTTATTAAATTATATTTTTCCAAAGTCAGTTGTGGCCTAATTTTTACTAATTTTGATACTTGACTATCATTAAATTCAGTGTTTTTAAAACTTATTTCCATAGTGAATTTTTATTTGCGGAAATTCAATTGGCGAAAGTAACTTTATTGCGATATAATTAATGAAAATTATGTTTTAACGACAACTTATAAATATAAATATTTTTTTGTTTGTCTTATTGAAATCACATGCTTAGTATTTATAATTAAAACAATTTTTAACAATTTTGGGTCATATTAGCGTTTTGCACTGAAAATATATTTCTATAATAAAAAATTATTAGATTTAAATTATTAAAACTTTCAACAAGTTACGTTTTTCGCTTTTATTAGTGTTTTTACTCAATATATATCAACATTTTTAAACGAAATTATTAGATTTTAAAGATTCATGCTTTTTTTTAACAATTTTAGATAACTTTAGCGTTTTAGACCAAAAACTGATATTTGAAAACAACAAGAATGTTTGTAATTTTCCAACATCTTTAGGTTTTGCTGGCGTGTTTTACCTGAAATTGTTAATTTTAAATAAACCT
>JAAAKG020198605.1:0-12271 GCA_010014905.2 Druon quercuslanigerum | reverse complement strand
AATCCGGATCCACAAAATCCTCGAGTTATTGCGTGTATTGATAGCTCATGCTTTTACACTAATAAGAGCAGCAATGTTAATTTTAAATAAACCTAATTAGATTTAAATTCAATGATTTTTTCTGAAATATAATAAAATTTACAAGCTTTCAACAATTATCATTAAAAAGTCTTTTAATTGCAAAGGAGATTCACAATTACCGAACAATTTATATTATGTACGCGTTTTGAATAAAAAATTGTTATAGTGTTTTTCTTCGGAAATTAGTATTTTTAATTTAAAAAAGTACATTTCAAGAAAGCATCATAATTTTTGAACAATTTTATGTAATGTTGGTAGCTACATCGAAAATCTGTTTTTTAACTAAAAAATCATTAGACTTTATATCGACTTTTTTTACAGTTGTAGGTTAAGCTAACGGGTTTCATTGGCAATATCTGTATAATTTTTGAAAAAGATTCATAATTTCGGAACAGTTCTTGGTTATGTTAAAATTTGGACCTAAAATCGATCATTTTAAGCAAAAACTTACATTTTTAGAAGATATTTACCATTTTTGGTTTCAGTTTTTAGACAGGAAATCGGTTCTAAATATATTATACTAAAAATATATTGGGTGTCAAAGAAAATGCACATTTTCAGAACAATTTTAGGTTATGCTCGCGTCTTTCACCGTAAATTAGTTTGTGTTTTGTGTTTCGTCGAAAATTTAAATTTTTATTAAAAAATCATTGGATTTCTGAGAAGATTTATAATTTATAGACAATTGTAGGTTACGTTGGAGTTTTAAATAAAAATGTGTATTTTTAAACAAAATTAATTCTATAATTTTAAATAAGATTTGGAACCTTATTAACGATTTTCGTTAATGTTAGCGTTTTTCGTCGGAAATTAGTATTTTTAATTTAAAAATTATATTTAGAAGAAAATTTACAACTTTTGAACAATTTTAGGTTCGGTTGGTGTTTACATAGGAAATAGGTATTTTTACTAGAAATAGCGCTAAAATATTGATCAAATTTATATTGCAAATACAGATTACAAAATAAACTTCGAATGCATTATTTTAATTGCAGTTAAAACAATATTTTTGATAAAATGATAATTGGAACAAATGTTTTGTTCATTTGAACGTTCGAAACTTCAGGTACATTTTTCAAAGAAAAGAAATGTTATGTTACCATTTTCACTGGAAGTCGATTATTTTAAACAAAAACTATTGCATTTGTTAAAGAAGATTCACAATGTTTGGTTTTGTTTGTATTATATATCGAGCATCGATACTGTTAATAAAAAACGTTGAATTTCAAAGAAGATTTAGAATTGAGAACAATTTTAGGTTATTTTAACGTTTTTATAAGAAAAACGGGTAATTTAAACAAAAAAAATTTTCTTGTCCTTGCTTTTCTTTTAATTTATTTTGATAGGTATATGCTATCAAATACTAATATTTTGTATTAATAATAATTTAATAATTGAATTTAAAAATTGCATGAGACAATAAAAATGCTAATCGCGTGAGCAGGACGTTTTTTTTCTAGTGTCCCGGTAACAAGCGTTGCATTCAGAATAATTAATATTTTCAGATTTTACCGTAAAAATGAAGATTATAATATTTTTTTGAATGTATGATTTTTCCATCTATCAAAAATGCGATTATAAGAATAGTATAAGAAATAAGAAAAGTATAAGAAATTATAAGAAAACTAATTCCCTTCTATACCCATAACGACCGCCGCATAGTTTCTTATTCCCCAAATGAGACGTGTTCTCAATATATTTAATTTCTTCTAATTGTATTGGTAGGCACACCTCAAAGAGATGTTTTCTATTCCGCAAAAGTGGTCATATTTTGAGTTTATTTAATTCCTTCTAATCAGCTCACAAAATATGTGTAATAATTTGTTTTATTTCCTTCATGTGGAATATAAGTTCTGAAATTTTAATTCTCATGAATTCAAGTATGTCTTTCTACAGTTAAAATTACTTTAATTCACACATTTGAAATTTATATTTGCGTTTAAAGTATTTTATAAGCAATAAGCAAAATAGATTGTTTAATTTTAAAACTAGTCCACTGTGGTACAAATAATATTAAATATAATAATAAAAACATATTTGCATAATTCCGATTGAATTTTTGTTCATCGCATACAAATTCAAATTTAATACAAAATATTTTTTAATGATTAAACAACCCATAACTTTCAATTCAATGAAGGGTTTTCAAAGTAAAATTATTTTTAGTTTTTCTATTTCTTCTTTTACATTCTTCTACTTTTTAATTTTTTTAAATACGCTTTCGTTAAATTTTGCCAAGTCGATTGAGGGGAATAGGGTTTGCACTTTTCCTTTTCCCGTTGGGGGATTTTTAGACGGAGGAAAAATCGCGTATTCATGGGAATACAAATTTTTAATTATTCTGAATGCAACGCTTGTTACCGAGGTTATTAAACTTAACCTAATTTTTTTTTAATTAGACCGCAACGGAATTTGGGAAAGTAAGGTGGAATGACCTATACATTATTTTTGGATTATTTTTAAGCAGTTAAGAAAAAATATATTTTTAAGTCCGTAGGAGCTTTAAAACTATATCTAAAGATCTAAATTACAGTGGTAAACCACTGAGGTAAATGGGGTTAAAGAATTTTATTATCCTGCGGCCCTGAATTCCTTCGATACAGGTTCTTCTAAGATCTAAAGATCTAACGTTTTACGTCTAAGTTAAGCCTCTATAGTCAGGTGTCTTCGTCTAACAAATCCGGAAAGAATCGTGAAAGGGAAATACACCTGTGCAGTATCCCTGAGCGAGTGTGTGTGTGTGTGTGTTTGTTTGTGGGTTCAAATATTCGTATGGGCCCTAATGGGAAAAAAGGAGGAGAAGCTTGTTCAGTCAGGGATGTTCAGATTTATCAAATAGTATCGTCGTGGATAGGATAATGCGAGGGATAACGTTTGAGTTCTACTTTACGTCAGGGGCGGAGAGTATGGGGGGAAAGGTATTATTTTTCCTCCCTCTTCCATTTTTGGAGGGCTTGTTCTCAAATATTTCAGAGGGCCGAATTGACATTTGAAAATTTATTATATTGTTCGATCATTTGCTACGCTTAAAAACCGTAAAATCTGCCGTTTCCATCAATATTTTAGTAGTCTCCGCCCCTGCTTTACAGATTTCTTGAAAATAAATAATTACATTGAATTATTACAAAAATTAAAAATATGAAATATGTGGAATTCTCATGGCATTTTGGTGTACCTGGAAAACCCCGTGAAATATCAAGGAAATTTTTTTGAAGCCAAGAAATTTTTACGAACGTGCTAACATTAAAAAAATGGGAATATGGATTTCAATAACAATAGTTTTTGTTAATTGCAGTAACTTTTAAGGTACAATACTGGATTTTTACGGTTTTAAATGATACTTTTTTTTTATCATTTTCACTAATCTTGCAAAAAAAGTTTTTTTTCAAAGTATTAATGTGTTAAATAAAGTATGAGAATATGATAAAAAATTCTTTTAATTTTAATTCAAATTCATGTACTTAACTATGTTTTTAGTATTATTAATTTATTGAGTCATTCGACGGTGTTAATTAATATATTTAAGAATACCGCTAAATCATTTGTTAATATACTTCCCAAATTTAACATAATTATTAGATTAACTATTTAAGATTAATTTTCCATCGAAAAATACGATTTTACAACATAATAGTTAAATTTTCAACTTTGATGATTAATATTCCGCCAATGAAATAAATGTTTACAAAGTAGTTTCAATTTCAACAAAGTAGTTGAATGGCCAACAAATGTCAAATTTTTTACCAATAAGATGAGTTTTCAAAATAAAATGTAATAATTGATATTTCAACCAAAAAATATGTAAATTTTAAATCTACCAAAAGATATGAGATTTCAACAAAATACATCAATTTCCAACCAAACAATTAAATTTTCAACAAAAAAATCGAAGTTTTAAGAAAATAGTTAATTTTTTTTACAAAAAACTTGCATTTTTAACACGAAAATACGATTTAAAAAAAAAGAAATTTTCAAACCAAATAGTTGAATTTTGTACAAAAATTTGATTTTTGAAGCAAAAAATGACGAAATTTCTGCGAAAAAGTTGAATTTTCAAACCCAAAACTCGAATTTTCTGCAAAACAAAACCAACAAACCAAATTATCCATTTTTAAGCTAAAAAACGAATATTTCAGTAAAAAGTTGAATTGACAAAAAATATTATTTTCAAGCAAAAAAACACTAGAGCTTTCGACCAAGTAGTTGCATTTTGTAACAAAATGTTAAAATTTGAAGCCAAAAAGACGAATATTTTAAAATCTACGTAAAAATGGAATTTTCAACCCAAATATATGAACTTTCATTAAGAAAGTAAATTTTCAACCAAATAGATGTATTTTCAACAAAACGCATAGTTGAATCCTTAACCAAAACAGATTATTTTTCTGCACCAAACTTTTACATTTTTAACCAAAAAAGTAAAATTTCCACCAAAAGAGATGAATTTTCAACGAGTGATTTGAATTTTTAACCCGAAAATTTGATTTAGAAAAAGTTAAAGTTCAATCAATTAGTTTAATTTTCAACCAAATCAGATTACTTTCCTACGCAACAATTGAATTTCAACTTATAAGTTAATTTAAGACCCAAACGGTTTATTTTTTACCAAATTGTAGATATTTAAGCTAAAAAGAAGAATTTTCTACAAAACAGTAGAATTATCAACTAAATAGTTGAATTTTCGAACAAACTATTGAAATTTCAAGCCAAAAAAGACTTATATATTCTACAGAATTGTTTAATGTTTAACCCGAATATTTGAACTTTTAACAAAAAAGGTTTTTTTCAACTAAATAGACGAATTGGCTACATACATATTGAATAAAATAAATAATAAATAAAAAAAAAAAAAAAATAATAATAATAATACAAAAAATAATAATAAAACATATTAAATCAGCAAAAAAAAGATAATTCACTAACCTTACAGTTGCGTGTTTAGTGATAAATAATGAAATCTTCACTAAAAGTGATACATTTTTTAAACGAAAAATACAAGTTTTCAACAAAAAAGTTAATTTTCAAACAAATAGTTGAATTTTCTACACTGTTCCAATCTCAATCCAAAATACGAATTTTCTACTTACCTACTTTTTACCTGTAAAATATATTTTTTCTAAATTATATTTTAAATAAATATAATCAGTTCCATCTTCTTCATCTTGTTTTTTAATATTTTATTCATTCCTATTGTGTTTAATAATATTAATATGACTAGAAAAAAAGGTTTCACGTTCTTCTGAATTTCTTCTGATGAATAAATCGGTAATTCAATAATTCCAACTTTTTGATTTTCACCCGTGTAATTATTCAATTCAATTTTTAATATTTTCTTTTAATAACATATTGCCCCTGGACGTAGGCAAGGAATTACAGAAGCGTAGTTCTGGTTAACAGCTCTTAGGGGAACCGGTTCTTTCATTTTAACGCGCAGCTGTCCTGGACCTGGACGCTGATCTTGTTTTACACCTCCTCTTTCCAATCGCCGCACCGAAAACCAGTTAGTATATCTCGCCTCTTCCCGCCCAATTTTCAATATAATAGCATTTGTAGGCGCGGTGAATAATAATTTTCTCTTTAACGGTAACAAGACGTCAGTAGCTACCAATCCCTAGAAAAACAAATCTACTGTGGACTTTAAATTACCTTTTTAATCAATTAAATTTGTTTCGGTATATTTCTCATAATTTCAAAGTATTTAACATTTATGGTATACTTTGTATGATAACAAGGCGATGAATAATTATTTAATTGAGATTGGAGAGGGAGGGGGGCTGCTTGGAATTTAATGACGTTTAGGCCCTTCCATTTTTTAGATTCAAAAGCTTTCAGTTTAAATAAATTCTCAATTTATAAATTAATTTTGAAGGCCAAGTTTTGTTTAATAACCTTGGTAGATTATTCCCGGTTACTAAATCAAGATTTGTTAAAAATTCATTTTTTGAATTATTATCGTAATTCTTAAAAATCATAACTAGAAATGTAAATCTTTTTGAGACTTGCTGAGTCATTGAATTAATCGCTTAAGATTACTGATGAAAATTATACTTGAAGCTCCAATGAAAATGAATAAATTTAGATTATAATATTGCTTCAGACGTTTCGGCATATAATGGTTGTCTCTTCAGTTATTTATTCTGAATTTTTTTTCCATATATCATGAGAAATATAATACAAATGCGCAGTCTTAATTGTCTGCTTCGATATAGTAAAAATCTTAGTTGCTGTTTTTTTATAAAAATGTCTCTGGTTAATTATTTTTGGTATTCTAATTAAATTAATTAATTATTTGTTATATTTAAATCATCGTGAAAATAATGTATTTTATTACTAAGTAAATTTTACTCTAGCTACGATATAAAAACATTTAATTACGATTCTACTGTTACCCACAAGAATGCGTTTTCAACCAAACGGTCGAATTTTCCAACAAAAAAATTAAAATTCAAACAGAAAAATAAATTTTCGAACCATAAAGATGAATTTTTTAGAAAAAAACTTTTTCAGACGTTTTGCAAAAAAACGAATTAAAAAAAATGAACTGCAACCATTTTAATTCAACCAAAAAGACGAATTTGTAAACGTATACTTGAATCCTTAACAAATATATAAATTTTCAACAAACAACATTAATTTTATAACCAAAAAGACGAGTTTTAAACAAAATACATCAATTTTCAATAATATTGTTGAATTTTAAAACCAAGAAGACGAATTATCTACAAAAAAGTTAATTTCCTATAGCGTACTTAAACTTTCACAAAAATTGTTTCATTTTTATCAAAACAGTTGAATTTTCAGTCAAAAATATTAATTTTCCACCAAAAAGTTGATTTTGAACCGAATAGTTTTAGTTTTTACCAAATTATTCAATTTTCAATCCAAAAAGAATAATTTTCGACCCGAAAATAAGAATTCTCAAATAAAATGATGAATCTTCAACTATTAAAAATATGTACCTGAAGTTCCGAACCTTCAAGTGAAGAAAATTTTTTACTGATAACTATGTAAACCAGAAAAAGTGCTAGAATTTTTGATAATTTATATTGAAAATAATTTTTTATTGAAACATAATTATGATGCACATTTTGGATTGCAGTTGGAACAATATATTTATGGGTAAAATAAACACGTGCATACATATTTGATTCATTTGAACGTTCGGAACTTCAGGAATTTCCAACAAAATACATTAGTTTTCAACTAAAAAAGAACAGTTTTTAACAAAAAATGGAATAGCTTATAAATTCATTAGGTTAATTAAATTAGTTTCAAAATTTTATTCTCAGCCAAAGAAACAGAGTTTTCCACAAAATATTAAAATTATCAAGCGGAGATGATTTTTAAACAAAAACTAATAATCTTGAATGTTACGTACATAATTAAAATGAGTTATAAAATCTGCGAAAAAGATCAGTTACTAATTTCTAAAAATCTTGATTGAGCGTAATTCAGAAAAAAATAGTTCATGTAAAAATTCTTTATTTATCTTTATTTATTCAGAGTTTTAGTTTTTCCTTTCCCTTCTGGCAAAATATTTTTATTTAATCCTAATGATCAAGGCCTCATTTTATTCTTTAACAAATTCTCCACAATTTTATTTGAGTCGGTTTTATTAAAAAAAAATAATTTAGAAATTATGCAGTTATTATAGTTATAAACAATAAAAGTTCATATTTTTACGAAAACCGCCGAAAAAGAATTGTAGAGATTCTTTCAGAGAATGCAGCATCCAACTTAGCTGAATTTTTGTCAAAAAGAGATGATATTCTGACAAAATAGTTGGATTCTTTAAAAAATGGGAAAAGAGGAGCCATAATACGCAAAAATCGCAAACTTTTCAAAAATTAGCATCAGGAAGCGCACTAAATGTTATCTAAGTTCGTAGTGTTACTTCCACTGACTTCCCCCCTCCTATTACCAAATGTAGGTTTTTGTGGGACCCCCTCCACCCCACTCAAAATGCCATAGTCGTTTATGATCGGCCCCATTATGTGTAAATACTTTTTAGCATAATTATCTAATTTTCACTAGACAGTACAAACTGCAAGTCACTGGAATTCGGATTTAAAATCGGTTTCGGGCAAGGCTTGCAATAGCCTTCGAAATAAATCCAGTCAGTCCAAATTTAAACAGTCAGGGTCGCATGAACCATTTCTCAGGGCTGCGTCTGGACCGGGAAACCGGGATATGACAGTGAATTTATTTTTTGACCGGAAATTTTACCAATTTTTAGAAGAAACATCTGCCCAAGTTCTATTTTAACAGTTTTTTTTTAAATTAGTTGAATTTTTATCTTTTCAATTAAAATACCATTTAAATTTAAAATGTGTAACTTAAAAATATTTTACTTTAAAAATTTTTCATTTTAGATTTTTATTTTTAACTGTAAATTTTTAATTTAAAGAATTTCAAAATGCAGTCTTGAAGAATTTAATCATTTCCAGAATTTAACGCTGAAAGTTAAACTATTTTAATTCGAAAGTCTTAGCCATGAAAAAAGTGTAAAAGCCCGATTGAAACTTTATAACCTATTTTGAACATAAAAATAGCTTAATAATAATATATTCGTAATTAAAGGCTGTTAATTAGTTCAAAATATTGTTTCAGCTTAAAATATTCAATTTTTAACCCATTAAATTTAAATTTTTTATTTAAGAAAAAGAAAAATTATTGAATTTTCAGCAATATTTTTCTTGTTCATTTAAGGCAAGTAAATTAAAAACAAATATTTGAAAGTGAACAATTTGAAACTGAATTGTTTGTCATAGAAATCTTTGAATCGTTACAATTTTGAAGAACTTTTAAATTTTGTATGATACAAATTTAATTTTTCTATTTGAAAAATGTTTATTTTGTAATTGAAATGCTTGAATTTTGAGTTATAAATAATAATTGAACACTTATTATTTGTAGAAAAAATTTGAAATGATTTTAAATAATTTAAACGAAGTGTATTGAAAAAATTCGGCTATTCGTACCGAAATTTCGGTGCAAATAGCCACAGCCCAAGGTTCAAACAAAATGTAGATATTTTCAGATTTTAAATACAAAATTTAGAAGCTTTTTAAGAATTGTGGAAGGCTTCAGAAGAATAAAAAACTATTCTCTTAAGATCCTAGGAAAATTGATAGTGATTTTTCATTTTGAATAATTATTTTAAGAGAATATTTAAACAGATTTTAAAAGATTTCCAAATTGTCAAAAGGGTATCTGGATAATTTAAAAGAATTTTTATAAATTTCTAGGATTTTCTAAAAATTGTAGGAAAATCTCGATAAATATTTTAAAATGAATTGATTTTTTCCTGCCATTTTTAAAAATCCTGCAAATTTGAAAAGATTTCATTAAAGTATTCCAGATACTCTTTTGACAATTTTGGAAATATTTTAATATCTTTTTAAGTATTTAAGAAAAATAATTATTCAAAATAAAAAATCATTTTTAATTTTCCTAGGAATTTTAAGAAAATGTTTGCATTGTTTGAAGCCTTTCACCATTCTTGAAAAGCTAATTAATTTTTTATTTGAAATCTGCAAAAATCTTTTTTTGCACCGGAATTTTGGTAGGAATATCGGAATTCTGTCGTTTAAATTATTTCCAAATCCTAAATTATTTTTGAATCTTTTCAAAACTTAAAAATAAAATTTTTAACCTTTAAAAAAATTGGTAAGCTTTTTAAGGGTGTTTAAAGTATTTCAAATGAAAATAATTTAACTTCTAACTTAAGAGGTGTGGAGTTAAAAAATGGTAATTTTTCAATATTTAATATTTTTAGCTTAAAATTATTTAAAATAATATAATTAATAAAATGTTTCAAGTTTTAAAAATCTAAAATTTGAAACTTCAATTTTAAATAATTTAAAATTCAAGTTTTCCACTTGGAGTGCTTTAATTTTTAGTTTATTTTTTATCAATTCAAGTGGACACCCTGATTTCTGTTGGATTTTGACACATTCTAACAGCTGACGCAGCAAAGGCGCTGAGAGTACAGCCATCGTGCTGTTTGTCACGCATGACTGAACACCGCCTCTGTCGGTCTCGCGGTTTCCTTTGTTACGAAAATGCTTATCACATCGATTCTCCGAACTTCCTAAATCCGGATTTCTTAAATCCAAGTTTCAGTGTTTTATTACCACAATAACTTAAATTACACACATGAAATAATCGGGAATTTATTGGGTGAAACACTATAATTTTGAAAATATAAATAATGATGATTTTTATTATTTTTTGTTTACTTATTACTACTGCAAAGGCAAAATCATGATTTGATCCGTTTTTACGGCGATTTAAAGTCGCTTGTATGCGGAAACATCCTTTGTTATGCCACATAAAAGAATTATCTTTTGTCAATGGAAGTAAGCAAATTGCAGAAAATGTGTTCTGCGTGACGAGCAAGCATGAATCTCAATGCCAATTCATTTTTCAGACTCTCCACTTTACCATTATACGCTCCAATTATTCGCTATAAATTAGACTGTTTATTATTTTTATTTTGCTTTTTTACCTAAAATTGTTTTTATTAACTATTAGTGTTGGTAATATAAAACCATTTTATTTCCTTTTTCTAGCGTTAAAAGCCAAGTTTATTTAAAGAGGAGAAAAACACTATTGGTAACATTTAGAAGATTAATTTTACAACTTTAAACATAAAAATAATCAACAAATTACTTCGTAATAGTATTGCAAAGCATGAAAATAATCAAAGTTCTCAAATATAACTGAAGTTTACATCGCTCATGAACAAAAATAAAATATATTTTTAAAATACTGAAATCAATTTTTAACAATAAAAAAATATAAAGTAATACATTTGTTTGGGCGGTATCAACTTTATGACTACTGCGTTTTATATACCCACGCACGTGTACATTCTACAACGGTAAAAAAAGTGTCATCCCAGTATCCCTACAGGAAGACTGTCAATTTAAGAAAAGTATTTATTTTAAAAAATTGGTTAAAATTAAATGAAATATAAATTCCTCTAAACGCTCGGTTCTCGGATTTTTTTGATAAATTACTAGTATTTTATTGGGGGCAATGCCAAATATTATACTAAAGATTGTTATTTAAAGAAATTTATTAAATTAAACACACTTGTGAACATTTAAAAAATGTATAATTTTCCTTTGAAGGCTCTGTTCTTGGATTTTTTTAACAAATTACTAGTGTTTGTTTAGCGGCAATACCAACGAAAGTTGCATCCAAATGTCCTTAGCGGAAGATTGTCATTTAGAGAAATTATTTAAATTAAAAACATTTGTTAAAATTTAAAAAACTTGTAATTTTCCTCTAAATGCTCGTTTTTGGGATTTCAATTGAGAAATTACTATTATTTTATTGAAAGCAACACCAACAAAAGTTTCATCTAAATATCCCTAACAGATGACTGCCGCTTGAAAAGATTTGTTAACTTAAAAAATTCTATAAAATGTTTAAAAAAAATTTAATTAAACTTCTGGTATTGTATTTCCCTAATTACTAGTATTTCATATCGGGAAAAAACAATAAAAAAATGTCATCCCTGTACCACTATTGGAAGGCAGATTGATTCACCGAGATATAAACGAAGTAGCCAATAGGGATAATATAATGGAATTTTTTTCTGTTGTCTGACATTAAATATAATTAATTTAACAAATAAAATAAAAAAACTGAGTATTCAGAAAAAATTAAGATTGTCTTAAATTTAAACAAATTTTTTTATAATCAGGGTGTATACCCTACCTGGAAAACCTGGAAAAACCTGGAAATTTCAGGGAACTTTTTTTAAGCCAGGGAATTTTTTGAAGAGCGTAGTTAATTTTTTATAAACTGCAATATTAAATTAAGTAACACGTTCTTTTGTTTGAAATCAATTTGGTTGAATTCCATTATTTTTTATTAAAAATTAAAAATTTCTTTGGTTAATACATTTTTTACTCAGTAATTAATACTAATAATTAACTAATACATTTTTTTCCAAATTCCAAATTTCTTTTGAATAAAGATTTAATTAATTGGTGGACAGTTATTCTTTTGTCAAAAATTCCTTTTTTCTTTGGCTGAAAATTATTGTTTTTTACTGCAAATTTAACTATTCTAGTTGCAACTTTAACTGTTTGTTTGAATTTTTTTTCATTGAAAATTTATCTTTTACTGAAAATATAACTATTTAATATTTGGTTGAAGAATTATCTTTAGTGTA
>JAAAKG020198595.1:0-23810 GCA_010014905.2 Druon quercuslanigerum | reverse complement strand
AGAACAAAGCATTATTGATACACGTGATCTATTTAGAAAATGTGATGAGGCTCAAATCCAATTTCAAATCTCTTTTTGATAAAGAGTTTTTATTTTGATAAATCATAAGTTGATAAAGGGGGGGGGGGCGCAAAATGACAACTCGCCTAGGGCCCCAACTTTCCTTGAGCCGGCCCTGCTTACAATACATCTATCAGCAACTGAAGGAACTATAAAAATGGCTGATAATAGTTCAACCATAAGATTTTAAATTTTCGTATAAATACCTTTCAAAAAGATCATGTTACTATGGATGAGATATGGTACGAGATCAGATAGCTGATATGGATAAGAGAGTCTCTACACTTGAGGAAAAAATGGACATTATTGAAATCGCATCTAATGAAAAGGTAGCAACCACAGAAATTCATGCAGGGAAAAGCAGTTTCAACTCTTGTATGAAAGAAATGGAAGATAGAAATAGCAGGTAAAAAAACTAAACCAAAATAAATCAAATAAAACCAAAGCCAATAAAATGAATATTGGAGAAAGAGCAACAGGCGAAAGATCTGCACAAAAAAATATCAATGGCTTTGAAGGACAAGACTAGAAGAGAGATACCACAGAAACTGAGATGAACGCCAGATCGGACAAGGATGCAGAAAGAAGAATTGAAAATTCTCTATCAGGATCTGGCGGAAAGAGCGTTGCAAGGGGAAGCAAATCTCACAATCGCCTATCGGCAAGGAACACGAACCATAATAAGCAATACAGGAAGCAAGACAACTCAGAAGGAGGAATAGATAGCTGTATATTATCAGAATCTTAGGGGAGTCAACACAAAGATTGAACAGATTCGTTTATTTACTTTTATTAAAAGCTATAATTTAAATTTACTCACGGAAACGTGGTTAAACCCGAGGGTGTACTCTAATGAAATATTTGATAATAAAAATATATATGTTATACAGATGATAGGGCAGGGTGGAGAGAATAGGTGGGGCACGCTGATTGCTATCAATACATAATTAAAATCAAAAGAAGTATCTATAAAAAGATTAAAAGGGCTCTGTCCAAATATTAACATCAGTCCATCCAAAGTGTCCGAAGACAATTTCTCGCTAATGATAATTGTTATCTATATTCCACCTCAGATAAAAATAGATGAGTTTGTCTTATTTATAGAGGAAATGACAATTTTCGGGACAATGTACCCAATCCAATTCTTTATTGCAGGTGATTTTAATATAGGTAAATTTAATGACTGTGATAAGGATGATAATTCTGTCAATAAAATAAATAGCCTCAGAGTACTTGCTAATACTATTGACCTCTTCCAATACAACCACATGTAAAATCAAAATTTAAAATGTCTAGACTTTAATTCTGTTTCTGTAATTCTGTTTAATTCTGTAGTTTTTTCAAATACTAAACGTATAATAAACTCAACAAAAGATGTGATGGTTCAAGAGGATGAGTACGATCCTGCATTAACAATTTATTGGGAACGTAAAAAAAATAAAATCGGGTCTAAACTCAAGATTGATAGGGTACATAGCTTTGACTTTAAAAAGGAGACTACATTGGTCTTGATGCAAAAATGGCTCAAATAGATTGGGATGAATTATATACTATTGAAAATTCTCAAATAGCATGTAACTATTTAACTAGTGCAATTTTAATGGTAAAGAATTATATAAAAATAAAATAAAAACTCAGAAAGCAATACAAGTCACCTTCAGACTTAGATATACTTAACAACGTTTCCAAGATAGTAAAAATATTATCATACGATGATTTAAAAAATTATTTAATGCCTGCAGAAAACTCAGTAAAAGATGATCCACGAAAAGTATGGAATATTACTGATAAGCTACAAAATGAGACTAGAATTCCGGGGATTATGATAAATTAGGGTACGGAATTGTGTGCAGAAAATGAGATTATTAGAGCGTTTGCAAAATTTTTTGATTCATTATATGTGGAAGAGGTCAATGATATTTGCATTGGAATCTTTAAAACGGAGTAGGGTATGATCTATTGGATAAAAAAATTCGAATTGTTTCATCCCAAGTTGAGTGTTCAATGAAAAATCTATCGAGTAAACAAATCGCTTGAAGTGATCTGATTCCGAGTTTTCTCGTAAAAGATTGTTATGTAGTTATAATAGAATCGCTTGCTTATATGTTTAATCTTGCTTTGACTTGCGGAGTTTCTCCAACGGTATGGAAAGAAACCCGGGCCTGTCCAGTCAAGTTGATATTATATATTTAGACTTTTTAAAAGCGTTTGATAGGGTCAATCATAGAATCTTATTAAGAAAACTACGTAATCTTAACTTGCCGCAAAACTTACTTACACTTTTGGAGAGTTTTTTAAATAAAAGGAAACATTTTCTTTAATTTGCGGGCTATTCATCCGAGGCTTATACGCCAAAATCAAAGATGCCTTAAGGGTCTAATTTGAGTGCAATACTCTTCATTATTTATGGAAATTATATTACAGACAAGATTTTAACTAAAATGGTTTTATGCGCCGACGTCAAAAAATTTTAAAGCGAATCAACCGGGTTGAATAATGTGTAAAACTACAGTGTGATCTTGATAAATTCTATGATTGGTGTTTAACAAACAAATTACCATTAAACCTGACAAAATGTACTGTCGTAACGTACGCTAGATCTACGAATCCGATTATTTGTAATACAAAATAAATCTAGTCCAAAGAAATAGAGCAAAAAGTATATGTGACTTAGAAATTAATTTTAATTCACAATTAGGCTTTAAATAGCACACAGATTTTGTATGTAATCAG
The DNA here is from genome assembly GCA_010014905.2 of Druon quercuslanigerum. Classification (NCBI taxonomy): domain Eukaryota; kingdom Metazoa; phylum Arthropoda; class Insecta; order Hymenoptera; family Cynipidae; genus Druon; species Druon quercuslanigerum. The sequence goes on along the minus strand of JAAAKG020198595.1, from coordinate 21,017 downwards.
ACGAATAAAATGAATGAATTTTGATTTAAGGCGTGCGTTAAATTTAATAATCTGGAAGTACTTAAGCTTCTGTACAACAGCTAGGTCAGGGCAAAACTAGAGTATGCTTCAATAATTTGGACACCAAAATTCGTGACTCACGTTCAGATACTCAAAAGAGCCTACCAAAAAATTCCTTAGATACTTAGTGAATAAAGTTGACAGAGTATATCCAGAAAGGGGAAGCAACTACTTAATAATTTATAACAAATTTAATATAATGTCGCTTGAAGAGAGAAGATCAATCTCCTTTTTGAAATTTCTTTACAAAATAATGAATAATAAAATAGATTGTTCATGTATTTTAAATAGACTGCAATTTAGAGTGCTTCTGTTTAAGTTTAGATTGCAAAAACCATTTTATACTGTCGGTGGAAATGTACCTAATTTGCCGGTTCAAGAGATGTTCATAAGAATGAATGATTTTTGTTTAAAGCACAGCAAAGAGATTGGTTTGTTTTACTCTTCCATAGGTAAATTCAACGAGATGACAACTAAGTTTATATTAAATAAGAGCGCATGCGAGTAGTTACTTAAAGTGTATAGATAGCCTTTGATTGTGCTGTTTAGAGTGCCTAAGTTTAAGTCTAGTTTGGAAGACCATTTTGTACTACCGCTGGAAATGTATATAATTCGTCGGTTCAATATATGTATATTACGCTTTATGAGATTTGTTTAAATTACGGAAAAAATTTTCATTTGTTTTACTCCTCCATTGATAAACTCAATGATTTGGCAACTAAGTTTATTTAAATAAGAAAGCATGAGTAGTGTTGGAAAATGTACAGATAGCGTTAGATTCGGAAGAAGACACACACTATTTTCATTTATAATCTCGAATTAGGCTTAAAGAAACCCTGTAACTGGCTTTTAAAGATGTTGGACTTCAGGAAATATGAATTTGAATATCAATATGATCCCAAAAGATAAATTAATTACCAAAAAGATTAATTTAAAACAAAATATAAAAAAAATTCAATTAAAAACGATAAATTGTCAATCAACATGTATAATAATACAGGGATCTCCGAAGGTAGATCCTTTATCTACTAGCGATCCAAAATTCCAGGCCAATAGGCCGGATCTACTCATTTTTAACCCAGAACTGCCAAAACCCTTTATAGTAGACTCTACGAAACTTCTCGTTTCTCGATTTACCCTTCGTTCGCTTGCCCTCACACCTTGTCTCATCGCAGCCACACACATACGCGGCCGGGTACGCCTACTACGCCGAACTCGGTTTATTTCCTCGCTTGTCGAAGGAGAGAGGGTTATCTGGCACTTCCTCTTCGCTTCCCCGACAGCCCCGAAGACAAGAAGTGTCGTACAGTCTACTGTTACTGATTTGGGCCTCTGGAAAACCTAAACTCGAGACCCTTATTTCTATTCGAAACTTCATGCTCCAATTTAGAATTGTGAAATACAATAATGAATGTTTAGTTTTAGTTGCTTTAATATTGTTAAATAAAATATTTAATACAATTGTCATTTTTGATACTCACAATTTAAATTTCCCAAAAATTGTTTTGTTTATAAATAATTCCTACATTAGTTTTCTAACATCGATTTTAATTTATCTAAACTATATCCAAAAATTATGTAAAAGAAGTAATGTAAAATATTCGAAAGTACTTTACACAAATTTAACTATTCCATTTTTGGTTGAAAATTTATCTTTTTTTTAGTATAGAAACTTACACTATTTATTTGAAAATTTGTATTTTTTTTTTGTAATAAACAAATCGTCTTGGTTAACATATCATCTTTTTGGTTAAATATTCAACTATTTGGATGAAGTTGGGACTCTATTGTTGAAAATTCATGTTTTCAGCTTCACTTGTTTGAAACAAAATAGTACATCAATCCCGAGCAAGAGCACATTCATTGCAAAGCAAGCAATTGTATTTGAAACAATTATTCAAGAAACAAAGAGAAAAATATAACACAACCACACAACAAAAAACAAAGTTCTGACCTGGAGGTCTGACTATGTTTACTATACGTTTTTGGGGTCGCTGAATCCGAATCCGGGGTCCATTTGACCCCATCAGATCAGGATTTTGACATAACCTCAAAAAACCAATATGGCGGACACTTTTTGGAAAAATTCATCGAATTCGCTTGAAACTCGTTACTCGCGTGTTTTCGGGATCGCTAATTACGAATCTGATATTGTTTTTTCAAAATTCAAAATGACGGATCCAATATGACGGACTCTTTTTGAAAAAATTCATCAGATTCGCTTGAAACTCGTTACTCGCGGGTTGTCGTGGTCGCTAATTACGAATCTGATATTGTTTCTACAAAATTCAAAATGGCGGATTCAATATGGCGGACACTTTTTGGAAAAATTCATCAAATTCGCTTGAAACTCGTTACTCGGGGGTTTTCGGGGTCGCTGGTTATGAATTTAAAATGCTCTAATTCCAATTTCCATTTACGAATTTTAGGCCGATTTAACCCCATCACTTTAGGATTTTGCCATAACCTCAAGAAGTCAAAATTTCTATATTTTCTCGTTCATTTTACTAAATAATGGACCGTCGGCATTAGCCTTACCCGATGTACTCCGCGAGAAGGTTGCATGATCGGATTTTGTATTTCATGTAGCTCTTAAAATGGCTGATTGATAAAACTGTTGATAAAAGGCATATTACTTTCATTATCTTTTTTTGAGCTGCATCGAGTTCTTTTCTCTTTAAACGATCTACATAGATCGTTCAAATTCATTTTAAATTCATAACCAGCGACACCGAAAACCCCCGAGTAACGAGTTTCAAGCGAATCTGATGAATTTTTCCAAAAAGAGTCCGCGATATTGGATCCGCCATTTTCAATTTTGAAAAAACAATATTAGATTCGTAATAAGCGACCCCGAACATCCACGAGTAACGAGTTTCAAGCGAATCCGATGAATTTTTCCAAAGAGTGTCCGCCATATTGGTTTTTTGAGGTTATGTCAAAATCCTGATCTGATGGGGTCAAATCGACCCCGGATTCGGATTCAGCGACACCAAAAACGTATAGTAAACATAGTCAGACCTCCAGGTCAGAACTTTGTTTTTTTGTGTGGCTGTGTAATCAATGCCTATGCTTTTAGTGTTTTCAGTTGAAAATTCTGGAAAAGGAATTGCTGAAGAAAAGGCTGCGACTTGCATACCCTTTAAGTGTAATCTTGAAAATTAAATATCTTATTGCAATTTCAAACTTTTCCGATTCGAGAATACTCATTATCTTTCTCTGAGTATTAAATTACGAAAACTTTCAACAGAAATTGAACGCAGTAACCGATTTTCTTCTCTATTTTTTTAATCGTTTCGTCGTTATCTAATGCACCTAATGCAGAATATTGAAATTAAATTCCTTAACCTTTTAATCATTTAAAATTTCTCTCAGCTGGCTCTTCTCTCTAACGATAGGAAAGTTCAGTGAGGTATGACAGGCAATCAATCTCAGTCCTGCTCTCGAGCCTGATATTTTACGATGTTTAAATTATCGTTAAAAAAATAACACTCTCCGCTATCCGGCCCCATATTCCGTTCACCATAGGTGCACTCATGTTGGTGGCTTGCTTCTTCCTAGGCGCATAAAATGCATGAATTTTCAATGAGTTGCAATAAAACAAACACCAGATCATTTTTCGAAAAAAGCTCTCTTTTTTCCTGTATCTTAACATTTATATTCTGTGGAGAAAATATGAAATCAAGCAATTCATAATTGTAGAAGAAAAGCTTGGCAGAGTAATACATGGGCTAATTTTCAAGCCTGATGAAGTAGTCAGGCGGCAATAAGATTTAAAAGTTTAAACTCAGACGTAAGAAATGACATGTTCTCCCTTCAGCATTGGTGAAAAATTTTGATTGGGTTTGTATGCTCAAATCGAAGCTTCCGATATGCGAATATACACTATAATAGTAACGCACTTCGTGAGCCCCTGCAGAAATTTAGTCATGGCCCAAACTGGGCCCAGGCTTGGCAAAACTAGGCCCTGGCCTGGCGATCGAGCCTGGGCCAAACTCAAATATAACGCTAAATCTGGCCAGGGCCCGGTTTAATTGCCAGGCTAGATCGACCAGATTGGACCAGGCTTGGCCCCAGTTTATTTTTAATTCTTTGCCATTCTTTATTTTTTTAATTAAAACTCAAAATAAAGAAAAGTATTATTTATTTAAATTTTTTAATTTAATTAGAAGACAATTACAGTAAATTATAGCTAATTACATTATTTCTTGTATTTGCACGTTTTTACACTATCCGGTTCTTTTATCTCCATTAATTATCAAAGAATCAGCTTTTCAAACAAACAAAAAATTAATGTAATATTTAAAAATCATTTGACTCGTTGGACTTGCGTGTCCTTGATTTCCTTTCTCCGTCCCAGTCTTTAGAATTAGGAAAGACAAATCCAATGTGTGTAAGGAGATCTTCTTCGGAAACCGCAAATTTTTCGTATTTATGTATGTATGTATAAATGCATGTATGTATATATGTATGTTTGTATGTATGTGTGTATGTATGCATAACTGATATAATTTTCTTACCAACAATACATGTGCACATATAATAATCTTTGAAAAGTTTCTTTCCTGGTACTTTCTTCATAGCAGTAAACTGCATAGCCAAATCTCGTGACACGAATTTTTTTATCGTATTAATGGAAGATTTTCGAAGACTTTGTTGGTCCATTAACAAAGTTATGGAAGTTTTCTGTAAAAATGTATACAAAATAAGAAGAAAGTATATGTGATAGGAAGTGTTTTATTTTAAATATAAATTAAATATTCGAATTAATTTTCATACACAAAAATAAAGGGCAGGATATGGAGAAAAACTAAGGAATCATTTGGAGCATTCTTTGTCGGTCTGTATTTTTTCATTGACAGTTTGTGGTTCCTCAAGTGTTTTGAAAGGTAAATTTAAATTATATTGTTGAGCGAAACTTTTTTTTTAAAATAATTTATAGCGACCATATTTTCAAACATATTCTTTAGAATTATTTTATTTTTCCGTATATCTCTTACTTCTGTTCTCAGGAGTTTCACTTCTTTTAATACTTGGCGCACTAAACAAAAAGAATTCAATAATAAAAGAAGTTTCATCTTTCAAAGTAATATAATATAATAAATATAATAAAATATAAAGAATGGTTCACATTTGTGAATCGATGTTTTGGCAGATTTTTTGTTGTCTTTATTTTTTAAATAATGATTTTCCCACCTGTGACATTACGGGTGTCATAAGAGGGAGGTCTTGTAGTCCTTATCGGAGAAGAAGTGCTACTTTGTGACACTTTGAGTCAAGTTTGATTGCACTCATATTTGTTTGTTTTTTATTTGACGTTCTGGATAAATAATTTTCCTTCGAGAATTCTGTAAAAATAAATGCAAATTTTGTCATGGTAAAAAAGGAGTGTATGGTTATGCAAAATCATCTAAAGACAGAAGAAATTAAAATACGTTTATTTTGAACTGATCAGTTAAAAATGAAAGTACTTCTTAAATAGAAATACTAACTTTTCAATTTTTCACGTGGTGTTGCAAAGAAGTTTTTTGGCATTAGATTTTCGTCACCTACATTGTATAATTTGTCATCATTTTCGAAATTAGGTATCTAAATCTTTCGTATTTGCAAACACAAACAATAATGTATAAAAATAATTTAATAAAAGAACTATAAAGAACTGTTAAATAAAAAAACTGTTAAGTGAGTACAAAAAGATAAAAAACTAACAATTAAAAAGTAATAAAAACAAATAACCAATAAATATAAAGTCATAAATATTAAAAAGAAATATGTACGTTTCGTTTGGTTTCTTCCTAAAGCTTTTATTAATGCTGGATCCTCTTTTGGAATCTCCTCACTTTCATTCTCACTGTAGTTACTACTATTATCAGACCAAACATGCGCTGTAAAAATATTAATAACATACATATTTAATATTTGTAAGTAATATAAAGAAGTAAAACAAAAATATATGATAATTTTTGTATTTTCTGAATGAAAAGATACATTTAAAATGTTCATGATAAAAATATAAGAGATATGAAAGCTTTGTTTTACCTTTGTTGGTTCATATCTGGATTCACAGAAACGCTTCTTACAAGGTTGAAAACTTGCTGTAAATAAGGCACGGAAAAAATGAATACTATATGTACATTTTCAATATTTGGTAGCAATTTAATTAGCCGGTGAGAGAAGATAAAAAATATGGAAAAAAATATTTACGGATTTCAGTACTTGTTCTACATTGACTCATCTTCCTTGTGTTGCTGCACTGATTATGATTTTCACTTTCCATTTAAAATCAGAAGAATTTAAGCTATTGTTAGTCATCTTGATGAAAATTGTAGTATTTGTTCTCTTAGGGGTTCAAAGAAAAACACTGAAACGATTTTTTGAAAAATTTTTGTCTTTTTTTTTAACTCTCGTAACTTTCGTAATTTTAATGCCATTAGGATGTTTTTCTGGATTATACGTAGTAAGATGCAGCTTTGAAGAAATACTGTTTGAAATTTGTTTTTAACAAATATTTATTAAAAACTGCATCTTATTACGAATAATTAAAAAAGGACACCTTAACAGCATAAAAATAACGACAGTTACGAAATTCAGAAAAAAGACAAATATTTTCCATCAAGTTTACTAACAAGAGTTTAATTATTTAGATGATTTTACATGGAATTGCACATTAATAATATACATATTTATTTTAAAATATCATTGTTACATTCCGTACGTTTATTAGCAATGCTCTGGCCAAGTGTCGAAACGTTCATTATTTCCCTAAATTCTAGAGAAGACTCTTTACATTTTAATTTTTCCATTACAAGCTTCCCCTTCTCATTGCTGGACATGTCAGAATCACTGTTATATAAAACCTCATTTTGGTCTTTTAGTAGTAATAGAAGTCTCTCGTTGGCTTCTGAAAATTTTTCTAGAAAAGAAAACAGTAAATAAATTAGGATTGACGCGTTTATTCAGTAAAAGCAAAGTCAATTTTTTTTATCACTTTTATAACTTTAGGCAAAAGTAACCAAATATGAATCAAGATCCAATTTTATATTTATGGCTAATGTTTTGTACTTTATGATTTATTATGCATATTTCATTACTTAGCCTTATATAGTTAGTATATAGCCCTGAAATAAATAACGCTAGTATATTGTCTTGTATAAAATTAATTTAAACCAACTTGCGTGAACAAGAAGCTTCACCGGCTACTCTTGGCAGTGATCTGGGGGATCGAGTTCCTTTTCTATCAACATATACAAGATTTTATTTGTTTTCGGATTGTAAGGAGGATCCAGAAATTTGACAAAGAATTTATTCTTTTTTTTGTCATGTCGAAGCCAGTTTAGTGGTGTGAAATCCAAAGTTCTTTCAATTCTCCCTCCCTTTTTTATGAATTCAACTAAGTGTAATGGATATGCTTCCAACTCATCCATTCTGATTTCTATGAAAAAATAACATTTCTAATATTAAATAAAATAGCTGTGCATTACGAATAGATACGGGATCGTACTTAAATTACGTAATAGTTCTAGGGGGAGGGAAGGGTCAAGGATTTTGTTACCACTTATTAGCGGGGGGGGGGGGGGGCATTCGTGTACGTAATTTTAGAAATGTACTTCTTTCTTAAAAATCAAAATTTGAGCTCGAAAAATCAAACTAAAATCTTTTTTAGACAAAACTTAAATTTTTTTAATTGTTTTTTTTTTGTATTTAAAAATTTATTTGTAGATATTTATTTGTAGATATTTCATCTTTTTCGGATAAAAATGCAACTGTTCACTTGAAAATGAATCAACTGCCCTTCTTTAATTGGAGTTTTAATTGCGTGGGTAAAAGTTTAAATACTTTGTTGAAAATTTGTTTTTTTAAATAAGGGATTTATCTCGAACTATTCTGTCGACAATCAATTTTTTGCTGGAAACTCACATTTTCTGGTTAAAAGTTCAATTTTTGTTCAGAAAATTCGTATGTTGGCGTAAATGCATAACAGTTTAGGTGCATTTTTTATTTTTTCTTGACAAAAAAATCCTTATTGGTTCAAAATTCGTTTTTTGTTCTGTTTTAAATGTTATTTTTAGAGGAAATTTTAGCATTTTAGTTTAAGTATCAACCGTTACACTTTTTGGTGAAAAAATCATCTTTTTAGGTTCAAAATTGAATTAATTTGTTACAAATCACCTTCTGCTGTACAAAAGTATATTTTTTAACAAGATGTATAAATTTTGAAAAATTTTAAATTTATCTAAAATATTGTTGTTTTGTTTATAAAAGATCGTATGTTAGAAATTTTACAATATTAAAATGCCAGTATTCGATTCTTAATGGATAGGATACCCTTTGTCAAAGGAGATGGGGGTTTTTTGGAGAGGGCCTATAATCCATTACGTAATTTAAGTACGGCCCCTAAGATGAAAATCAATGGACAAGTGTAAGAATTTTTATAACCTAAATATTCAAGGAATGTAATAATATTTTTATACAATAAATGGTATCTTTTAAGTAATTGAACTTGCTGTTTAAAAAATTGTCGAAGAAATCCTCGTGTTATATTCGGACGAGGAAAATGCGAGGAAATATACGTGTTACAAATTCCTTGCGGAATTCCTTGAGAAATTTTACAAATCCCACAGATATAAAATAAAATAAGTGAGGTTATAGTTATAAATATAGGAAAACCTGCAATGTCACTCACTTTTTGGCAAATCCTACATCAATGAATATTGGTGATTTTATGGAAGGTTTTTTCAAGTGTAGGTATATTCACAGAAACTATCCTGGAATAAACTCACGCGATTTCTCGCAGAAATATATTGCAGAAAAACGAGGCATTATAAGTGTGTAAAACTAATCGCTTCTTCTCGATTTCAATGTTGCCAATACTTAAGTAGAAAAGCTGTCTGCTCGATATGCTTTCCGGAAATTGTTTTTCTTTGTTTAAGCGATTTTTTTTCATCTTACATTTTTAGGTAGGATGAGCATTTTCGTAAAATACCATATAAATTATTTTCGATAAGAATCTCGTTCCTACTATCAATTTTGCTTCATAATAAATTATGACAATCTTGTGTTTAATTATTTCGAAGTTGCCTTTACTGCTAGAGTCTAGGTCTCGGACCTACTGCGCTTGCACAGAGGGGTGCAGATTAGTTCAAAGAGTGGTGGTAGATGGCGCCAATGTTTTTTCATGAGGGACGTATGGAGGCAAGGGGATTGCGCTGTCATAAAAGTAAGGTTATGTATGGTTTGTTTTGGCTTGCGTGTTAGTTGGTGTTAATCGTGTTCGTCGTGTTTTTGTGAAGACATAAATTATGATTGATTCCAAGGAATGTGTTGTGCACGGTTGTCAGATCTTTGTGTATAAGTTGATGTTTTAAATGTGTTTAATTAAATTTTTTATTCAAGGTAAATTAAATAATTAATTACAAAGTCCAGGATTTACTAAACAGAAAATGTGTAAAAATTATTATAAATATTTTTCTTCTAATTCCTGTGTGATATTTCCAGAATCTCATATCAATCCTTCAAATTGTTGTTGTTTTCAAATTTTACGACATTTTCAAAAAACAAGTCAGGTAAAATATACCTGTAATATACGCATATTTTTAAACTTAATTTCTTTTTATACTCAGAAAATATGAAAAAAATATTTGGAATCATTTTTACACATTTCCTATTTAGTATATCCTGGATTTTGCATTAATTATTTCATTTATCTTGAATTAAAAATTTAGTTCAACACATTCAAACCATCAATGTATACATACATGCAAACCAAGACATGCTCACAGGGTCTTAGCTGCTAAAGTGGTGGAAGGTGGCGCTGAATTCCGTCATTTCTATTACACACAGTATATATATACTGTCTACATACGTGCGTTTTTTTGACAAGCTGAGTTACTAAGATCAAAAATTTTCCGCTTATAGTACTTATTTTAAAATAAATAGTCAGATTTAAAAAAAAACAGATTTTATATTTTAAGGGTTAAAGTACAGACTTCGTTCTGTTTTAGGTTTCTGGAACTTTGACATTTTCAAGTTCTGCATTCTGTTTCTCGGAAGTCGATACTTTTTTTGATTTTACCTTTAAATGGTGAGTTCGAATTTACACAATTTTATTTCGCTCCTGCGAAATTCCTATTGAGCAAAAGTCGCGTGCACCCTGAGGACACGGAGCGACCCTTGGCTATGGATTTTTTTGTCAGCTAGTGCCGAAAATTCGTTAACGAACATGGTTCGCTTCTCGAAGTCAAAGAGAGCTATTTCAGGCGGCCTGGAGTGTGCAACAGAAACAATTGTCAAGAATATAAAAATTCAGTAAATGCGTCACTTCTCATTTTCGAAAATTGACCCTATTTCCCTAGGAGCATTTAGCGAAGCGATATTAATGTGTCCTAGATACTCGGAATGTGCATGGCACGCCCTTCAGCTATCATCAGGAATGTCTTGGCTCGAAATGGTGCGACGATATGTTAAGGTGGAAATGACACCATCTTGACTTGCCAAAATGAAACCCTCCGTGCCCGACTTCAACCCGCGTGATTTAAGGAAAGCGAAGGTTAGACAATAAGTGATCTTCCACATTTTTGTTGAATATGCCGTGCATCTTCTTATCGCGGAAATGTTCACGGAAGTTTTTCTCCTGTGCTTTCTGAATCCGGGCTTTCAGGAGTGAGTACTCGAAATACATACATCAGAAGAGGGTCTCTTCTATTTGCGACTCAATGTGCTGTACCCACAATCAACCTGTTGTAAAGACATGCAAGAAGACATGGCGTGAGATGTAGAGTCACGGAAAAGAAGACTTAAGATGCATGCTTTTGTTCATGTGCAAAACCTTTCATGTCCCGATATCAAGGGATTTATTGCTTTAGAGATGCCATTAAGTTTTCCTCGCATCAAATAAACCTTGGCGCATTTTTCTAACACAAATTCCTAGAACTAGATGTAGGTGCTCTTTATTTTTAGCATATATCATCCATGTAAAATACAGGAGTGACCTTGTGCTGTCGATTTGTCGCAAACGTACCCCTGGGAACGGCGAAGTGCTAGAGATAGTGGCAATAATGTGATGCAGAAGAGGAGTGGGCTCATGGTGTCGTCCTGAAACCAGTAAATCTGGTTTTCCAAAGTGGCATCAATCTCTCTATGCACCTCACGATTTGCGGATGAACCTTTAAGCTTTCTAAAAGACAGATGATAAGTCTATGGGAGGTAGAATCGAAAAATTCGTGCAATCAATCCAGGCCATCGATAGGTCATGCTGGTAGCAAGCTGCATCTTTGCAGACACATCTATCGATGAGCTTGTTCTTCCCACATCCTGCTACGCCTTTCTCTGAGCCGTGTTGTTCATACATTTCTTGCCACACAGGTCCGATTGTCCGACCAATCCTATCATTTAGGATAGCTGTGAATATCTTATACAGTGTGTTCAGATGAGTGATTGACCTGCAATTGTCTGGGTGAACTAAGTTGCCCATTTTCAGCAGGAGTACTATGCGCCCTTCCAAAAACCACTTCGGAATTGTTTCTTCCGACTTCAAATATTAGGTGAAAATACGAGCCAGATGCTGATGGATTGAAGGAAACTGCTTCCACCAGAAGGTCTTGATACTATCTGGTCCTGGAGCGGAATAATTCTTCATACCTCTCAATACTTTTTTCACCTCCTCGGTATTGATGGATGGGCATTCTTCCTCAGGTGTAGTTATAAAGGCATCACACAGCTCCTTGAAGCTATTTATGTTCTCTGAGTCTTCGCCCAGTCATGCTTCATTTCGTAGACTTCTGTTCAAAATACCTCCTCCTCCTCTGATTTGGGCGGGTGGTCGACAGTAACTGGAGGGTCTTAGAAGAGTCGAGATGGGTCAGAGAGAAACTGTTGGGTTTTATCTGACGCACCTCTCTCACCGCACTAGATTTCTCTTAGCGTCAGATAGTATCCGTATTCTCTTAACAATATGCTGCTTGATGGTCAGCAGCTTTGACTTTTTAAATGTGTGATAACGAATCCGGAGTTAGCGCGCGAACATTCGAGCCTTGGCGGTAAAAGTCCTGCCAGATGTTATATAGTCAATAATACACTGAATGCGGGACGCGTACTGTCTTGCCCTCTATCCGCAACCCCGAGGCCCTTCGGTTTGATTCTAGAGGAATCAAAACCGAAGCGAATATATATAAAGGCCAATGGTTGTACTTCATAGTAGTCTAGAATAATAGAAAAGAAAAACAGCACAACATTTTTGGTGATCAATGAAAATGTATATTTTAACTTCAGAATTAATGCATAATATTTGTTTAGACAATTAAACTGTTACAATTTTTTAAATATAAATCTACGACGTAAGACACTAACAGAACCTAAAGTTGTTCAAAATTGTAATTTTAATTTTTGAAGTTCATTGATTTTTGTTTAAAATAACTGATTTACGGTGAAGAACGTAAACGTCACCTTAAATTGTTCGAAATTGCAAATCTTCTTTGAAATGTATATCGATATTTCTGATGAAACCCGCTAGCATTATCTACAATTGTACAAACAATTTAAATCTTATTTTCAATATATAATAATATTTTACTATAAATACCGATTTCGGATGGAAACTGCTAACATAATCGAAAACTGTTCAGAACTTTTAAATATTTTAAATGTATGAAATATATATATTTTTTGAAATTAAAAATAAAATAAATAAATAAAATAAAGTAATCTAAGATTGATCAAAACGTATAAATCTTTTTTTTAAATTTTAACAATTAAAAAATCCTGAGGATAATTCTTGAAAATAATTTCTGAAGAAAAATAACTAACATAGTAGAAAATTATACAAAATTTTGAACCATTTTCGAAATTTAATGATTTTCATTTAAAACAATCGATTTCTTGAGAAGACCGTTAATGTAACCAGCAGATGTTTAAGAATTGCAAATCTTTTTCGAGGTATAATGATTTTGATTTGAAAGCACCAGTTTAATCTAAACGTTACCTTTAACCAATTTTGTTACAATTTATGAACCTTTGAAATGCAGTAACTTTTTTTAAATGTCAATTTGCGGTAAACAACGCTAACAAACACAAAAAACGTAAATTGATGGAAAAGATTTAAGCTTTGAAATCTAATAATTTTATTTAAAAATACTACAAAATTACTTCATTTTTAACTTGATTTATAAAATTTATTTTAAAAACCCCATTGATTATTGCAAGAACTTTTAGAAGAGAAAGCTAATCATAAATAATAAAAAATAGTTCAGGTCATAATTGTTTATTTAGATGTATTTTTTGTTGTTGATATTTGTGTTTTTCAGCCACTTTAGGCAAAAGGCGTAATTTTTACTGAATTTTAATTTACAAAAGCTCATTATAATCCCTGGAAGGTTCTTTACAATTGAATTTATGACACAAAATAATTGTATACATTATTTCTTAATAAAATAATTTCTGTAAAAACGTGACGAATTTAGTTGAAAGTAATTGTTCAAGGAATATAATGAGTTGTTGTAAATTAAAATTGAATGAAATAACAATATTTTAATAAACAATTATTATCTCAACTATTTTCTTTATCATTTACACTTAAATTTCTCTTCTACGTTTTCTTGCAATAATCAAAGGACCTTTTTTGTTAGTTTTATCAGTCATTTTAAAGATAAATTTATTTTGAACAAGATTGTACATTTAGAGCAGCCTTCAAAGGGATTATTTGTTAATAATCAAGAACCGAACTTTCCAGCCTTCTTGTGCAATTTTGTTACAAAATTTGATGGTTTTAGGTTTTGTTTTTTAATGTACTTTGGAAAGTATTTCTTTTAAGTGTAATTTGTATATATTTTCTTTCGCGGCTCTGTTGAATCAATCATGTTAGATTTTCTTTTTTCTAATTTTTTGCGGAAATAGTCTACAATTTCCTTTCCTTTGTTTTCTTCAACTAGTAGTTTCTCTAAGCTACTCGCAATTTCTTCATTAATGGCCGCGAGTTTCGTCTAGTTCTTGAAAAATTAATCTCAGCTTTAAAAAGAAGAGGAAAATAGACAACATTAAAATATAAGGATTTTGAGAAAAATAGGGAAAAAAGGAAAATAGGGACAAAACTGAAAATAGGAAATCTGATACAGAATGGTTAGAAAACGTTGATTACCCGTCAAAAAATCTCTCTTCCTCTTCTTTGTCGTGTCGAGAAGGCATATTAGCATTATTTGCTATTTGTTCACCTTTAAATTGGTCATAATTAATGCTGAATGTGTTTAATTCCACTTCTAATTGTACGTCTTGATTTTCTGGCTTTATTGCAGATTTCAAAATGGTTGCATTGTCGTAACCATCTTTGGCGGCACGCAACGGATATTTAAATATAAAGAGATTCTCGGCAAGTCTTTTTGATAAGAAAACTGGTATCTGCAATATTTAAACTTCGTTTATTAACTATAGCTGAGGGACCCTACTGCCTTCTCCTGAAGATGATCTTCTTAGTTAAAAATGTTATTACTTGGTTAAAAATAGAACAAATTTCTTAAAGGCATCCTTTTTGGTTACAAATTCAACTGTTTTGTTGAAAATGCGTATTTTTGGATTAAAAATTCGACTCTCTTCGTAGAACATTAACCTTTTGTTGCTGAAATATTTTTTGAGTGAAAGCAATTTTTTGGAAAATTTGTCTTTTTGATTTAAAAATTCACCTGTTTATAGGAAAATTTTCATTTTTCTTGGACAAAAGTAGAACTGTTTGGTTAAAAATTTAACAATCTTGTTAATTAAAGTCATACTTTTTGGTTAAAAATTCAACTACTTAGCAGAAAATTATCTTATTGTTTGTAATTCTAATTTTGGTGTTGGAAAGTGAACTGGAATCTTCTTTAAATTAAAATTTAACCATTTTTTAAGTTTTTTATCCATCTGTTTTTTAAATAAAAATTCAACTTTTTAATAAATAAAAACTCATCTGTTTTAAGAGAACTATTACCTTTTTTGAATAAAAATGCAATTATTTGGTACAGAATTTAACAATTTTGTTAAAAAGTCATCTTTCTTTGTCAAAACTTCGTCTTTTTGGATGGAAAATTCAGGTTTTTACGTAGAAACTTATCTCTTGTTTAGAAATTCATATTTTCATCGTGAAAAGTCAACTGAAATCTTTGATAACAGAAAAGTCAACTATTTTTTTTTAATTTATCTTTTTGATTTAAAAACTCATCTGTTTTAGTATAAATTTCTTTTTTTTTACAACGAAAATGCAATTTTTTGGTTAAAAATGATTCTTCTTTGCTTGATCATTCAACTTTTTTGTTTAAAAGATTTGGTTGAATCAGTTTCTTAATAAGTTTTTTTTCAAGATTTATAATGAAAATTAATCTTTTTTAATCGAAAATTCAACTACATGGGTAAAATTTAAAGTGTATTGTTAAACATTTATTTTTTGGATTGAAGGCTTATATCAGGTTGAAAATTTAACTGTCTAGTGGGAAAGCCTTTTTTGGTTTAAAATTAGTTTTTGAACTGAAAATTTAAGTTTACAATTTTTTTTAAGTTGATCTTTTTGGTTGAAATTTCTCCATTTTCGGTAAAAAAAATTCTTGGTTTGAAATTTCATTTCAGTTGGGCAAAATTGCATCAGTTTCGTGGAAAATTAATTTTTTGCTGAAATTATATTTTTTGTTTAAAAATTCAATTCTTGTCGAGAAAATTTAGCTTTTGGTTTGAAGATTCAACAATTTGGATAAAATTTTATTTCTTTATTGAGCTCAAAATCTTTATTTGTGAAAAATTCGTCTTTTTGTTTTTAAAATTATATTTTTTTATAAACTTAATCTTTTTTATTGAAATATAAACTATGGCACTTTTTTGTGAATAATTTATCTTTTTAGGTTGAAAATTCAAACTATTATGTTAAATGTTTATTTATTTTGTTGAAATTTTCGTTTTATTCCGTTTATAGAAGATTATATGTTACAAGTATTACAAGATTAGGATGCTGGTATTTGAATACTTAATGGTGAAGGATTTTGAAAAACCAAGTTCTCGGATACCCTGCCTAGTTCTAGTATCAATAACTGGCAAAACATTTCTGGAAACTAAGAATTACGTTCAGTAATCTTGGTGGTGGTGGAAGGACAAATCTTTTGTTACCATTCGTTACGGTTTGTTACAGGTGGTTTTTCCCGTTTCACAAACTTTACTTATGATCAATGAAATTTAAAAAATCGATCCTCACCGCTAAAAAATTTTTCATTGGAAATTATAAAAACTGACTAGCAAATAAAAAAACCCATAGTGGAACTCTTACATTATAAACTCTTAAAATTGAAGTTTAAATCTTTTTTAATTCAATAATTTTGTATTCAAATGCTCGATAATATCCACCTATAAAATGGAAGCTACTAGTTCAATGAATCAGTTTCAGTTCCAAAAATATGAATCCACATTATCATTTCAATGCTCTAAATTGAAAAATCAATCAATAAATAAATTTGTTTCATAACACAGGCCCATAAAAAAAAGTTGTCTATACTTTGCACCTGACCAGTGTATCCTTATGTATTTTGGGCCGCTGAAAGTAGTTTTGAGTACTAATATTAATTTACCAACTTGAAATATATAAAGATACTGTACTTTTTCATTGACTTGCCACTTAAAAGAAGAGACGTTCAGAGAACACAGAAAACCATAGATTTTATACATTCCCCCTAGGCTATGGGGAAAACTCTGACGTGTAGAGCAGATTCTGAGGCCGGGTTCGGATTCAGTGGCCCAACATACATAAGGATACACTCGTCAGGTACAAAGTGCAGACAAATTTTTTTTTTTTTTTGCCTGTGTAATTATATCAGTTAAAGCAATATTAAGCTACAAAAATTAAAAATTGACCATTACGTTTTTTATAAACTGGAAACTTCCTTAATTAATTAAATAATTTTTTTAAATAGTTTTAAAGTAATTAAGTAGCTGCACCATTTTTTTTTCAAAATCTTGAAACATCTAAATGTTGTTATACATATTTTAAAAATTTTAAATTATGTTTTAAGTTTTTGCAGAACTGCTAAACATAAATATATAATATAATAAATTTTCTTAGAATCTTGCACACTCATTTGTAATAATTCTATGAGTCTTTCTAAATCTTTTTTAATACTCACATCAAATTAACTTTTCAAAATAAAAAATCATTTTTAATGTTCCTAGGAAATGTTTTTATTCTTCGGAAGTCTTTAAAAATGCTTAAAAAGCTTCTAAATTTTTTATTCGAAATCTGCTAAAATATATATTTTGTTTAAAATTAGGCTGTGGGCTATCATTTCAAATTTTAAATTGAATTGTTACTTTAATATCCAATTTCTAATGAGTGATCTTAAATGAACAGTCAGATATTTCTAAACATTAATTTCTATTTTTTAAATTAAATATATTCAAATTCAATGTTTGAAAATTGAATATTTTAGACTTAAATAATATTTGAAATTTAATTGAAATATTTAATTATAAATATATTAATTTAAAGTTATTTTAACATTGAAAATACTTTATAAAGTTTCAATGGGGCGATTAAATTTTTTTAATTAATAAGACTTTCTAATTGAAATAGTTAAATTTTGTAACGTTGAAAATTATTTACTTTTTAAATCTTACAGTACAGTTCAATTTAAAGAATCATTAATTAATTTATATTCACAGTTGATCAATAAAAATGTTTTTTTTTATCCAAAATGTTCGGTTTTAAAGGCTTCTAATTTTGAATTGTTAAGTCTTTAAAGCAGCATTTTAAAATTTTTGAAATTAAAATGTACTTTTAACATTAAAATCTAAAATGGAAAATTTTTAAAGATGAATGATATTATAATTTAAAAGATAAACACTTAAAAATTAAAAAATTAATTTTTTTTTTTTAAATTTCAATTAAAAAAATTTAAAAATTTTCGATCTCATAAAACTCCCAGTCATTTCCCAGTCCAGCAGCTACTCTTCATCACACTTCCAGTTCCACAGCCAATCAGCAAATTCTTCATTTACCCGCAAAAAATTCGAAAAGTATACTTTTTAAACATTAAAAAAATGTTCACATATTTCAAAAACCATTCCTTGATTAATAAAATTCAATTTTTAATGATATTTGTACAAATAAAATTTAAATTTCATTGTTTGTTTAACCAAGTAAGTACAGAAGTTAAGGCAGTTGTAATTGCAAAAAACCGATCTCTGAAAAAAATGCGTTATGTCTGATTTGATTTTAAGAATCAAAATAATATTACTTATGATGCCATTGCAAACAAAAAGCATTAAATTTCCACAAAATATTTCGAAAACAAAAGAAAAACTTCTTTTAACAATGTTTTTTTGCAATTAAATTTTTTCTTACGTTCGCTTCTTTAAATTAAATTTTTCAGTGACTGAAATCGTTCAAAAATTGTTTGAAAAAACTTTTTTAATAAATAACTATATTTGAAGATTACTAGCTTATTTTCAAAACTGGAAATAGTGTAGGTCTAGGAAAAAGTATTTTCCGAAAAAAACAAGTCATGATTTCTTAAAAGTTAACAATTAGAAAAGTCGCAAGAAGCGACAGTAAGAAAAAATTCATTTACAAATAATATTGTTAAAATCATTATTTTTCGTAAGTCTTAAATGATGATATTTCAATTCTTAAAATTCTAGAATATTTTTTCCAGCAACCTAATTCTTGGCACGACAACAAACTCAAGCAAAAAAAAGCTTTTTTAAGCAAAGAAAGCTTTTTTCAATGTTGCTCCCATTTAATCTTGCATAAACGCTTGTAATCTTTTGACATCCCATGCAATCCCAAATAATCCCTACAATCTACTGTAATCTCTTACAATCTTGTGTAATCTCATTTAATCTTGTTCCCTGGCCGCTATAAAGTTTCAAACAATATGAACAATCCTCTACAAAAAATGAATTTTTAACAAAATACAGGAATTTTCAAGAAAATCATTATATTTTTATTTATAGAAATGTGTTTTCAATGAAAATGAGAAATCTTTTAACAACAAAATAAATTTTTAAACTAAGAAGATTAATTTTCTATCAAATAGTACGAATTTTCAACAAAATACATTATATTTGCAGATAAAAAAATTAATTTCAGACCACAAAACACGATTTTTCAACAACAAAAATTAAATTTTCAACCAAAGCAATGAATTTTCAACAAAAAAGATAAACTTTCTACCAAGAAGATTAATATTCTACTACAAAATACCATTTTTCGACCAATTTTATACATTTTTAACAAAATAGTAACATGTTGAACTAGCAAAAATAATTTTTTTACCAAATACAAAGTGCATCTTTCATACAAAACATTAATTTAAAACCAAAAAGTTGGAGTTAGACCATTAATTTTTAACTACTTAAAAATGAATGCTCAACAAAATAGTTAAGTTTTTAAGAACAAAAAATGGTTTTTGAATTAAAATTATAAATCATCAACCAAAATAATGAATTTTTAACAAACTACCGAGTTCCACTTTCAACAAGTACTGCAATTTTCAACGAAAAATGTAATTGCTGATATTTCAAGCAGAAAACATTTTAATTTGAAACAAAAAAACAGATTCATTTTTAACAGAGCAGCGTGCTTAAGTTCTGAAAATTCTCATGCACAAAACTTTTTACTGATGGCTTGGTGAACAAGAAACAGTGCCAAAATACCCATTTATTTATATTGCGAATTACAGATTACACAAGAAACATATAATTCATTATTTTAAATTGTAGCTTAATTTGAAAATTCAGAAATTAAGGTTCATCCGAAAACAGATGATTTTTGAAACCAAAAATTAATTTTTCATCGAAAAAAGATTTTGCAGTCAATAAGAATTTTTGTATCTAAAATGTCAAATATTCATGACAAAAAGACGAAATTTTTACAAAACAGTTGATTTTTCAAACCGAAAATATGAATAAAAAAGTTAATGTTTGACCAAATAGTTGAATTTCCATCCCAAAAATACGAATTTTTTTACAAAACAGTCGACTTTTCAAGTTAAAAAATTGACTTTTTCTTTTCAACCATATTTTTGAATTTTGAACAAAATAATAAAATTGTATGTTTATTCCATCTATATCATATGTTAATTATTATAAATACTTTTCACAACTTCCACTTTTATTTAGGTAATTGGATGTTTTCCTTCCTTTTTAAATATTAGTAACATTGCCCATATCTCAAGTTTTTCAAAATCGAATTGAATTTTCTGGCAGGAAAAATCAGGACATAACAAAAAAAATCTAAAATCAGGATAGCGATAAAAAATCAGGACATGTCCTGACAAATCAGCACTGTTAAAACTTAATGAATATTGAACTCTTTAATGTCTTTTAATATTCTGATAATATACTATTAAAATATTGAGCAGATGCTATAAAGACACGTGAAAAATAGTGTATAAACATAACTACAAAAATGGCATTTGAATTTAAAAATTAAATTACTAAAAAGGAAAATTATTCCCAAAATTGAAAAAAGAGAATCTAGAAATATCGAGTAAAATAAAAAAATGCAGATACTGCATTAGTAGATGGTCTAAATAGCTAAAATATTGAATAGTATCAGTAGTAAACGTGTAACCTAAACATAACCTAGAAGGACGCATGCTGTGACGTCTGAGTCTAAAATTGTGTTTGTTTTACCTCTTTAACCACAGGATCGGCATCTTCAGTATTTTTTGACTCTGCCATCTGCACAGTCTTATTCGACTCTATTTTAACAGGACTTATCCAATAAAAGCAGTATTTTTCAATTTTTTGTATAATGGAAAATTCTGATTTTCTCATTCAAGAAAACCTCTGTAAAGTCTAAAAAATATCTTTGGTACAGCCCTGACACTGTTACAGCTGTAGTTACACATTTTTGTCACCAGGGGTGCTTTTTAATGAATCAAGCATGATCTAAGAATACATGGTCTAGCCGTAAGCTCTCCCAATTTCGTCCCCAGCCGCGCTCTACCACCGCCAGC
>JAAAKG020198584.1:0-23811 GCA_010014905.2 Druon quercuslanigerum | reverse complement strand
ATCTTAAGATTTATCAATATTTTAATAATATTGATATAGAGCAGTAGACAAACAAAATTAACATCTAAAATTAATAAATAATATTCCCTGGTCAATAAACCTAAGATCAACACTTAAAATATGAATTCATCTATATTTTTATTTGAAAATTCAACTATTTTTTTAAATTTATCTTTTTGATTTCCAAAATTCATCTGTTTCAATAGAAATATAATTTTTCAAATGAAAATGCAAGTATTTAGTTAAAAATTCTTCTTCTTTGTTTGAGTACAAGTATTTTGTTTAAAGACTTTGGTCAAATCGATTGGTTAAGAAATCTTTTTTTTTTTAATAAAGATTTATATTTTTATTTGAAAATTTGTCTCTTTGGTTGAAATTTTAACTATTTTGTTAAAATTAATATTTTTTAATTGATAATTTAACTACTTGGGTTAAAGTAAAACAACATTGTGAGAAATTTTATTTTTGATTGAACTGTATGAACTGTAACTGTGTGATTGAAAATGGAACTGTATGAAAACTGGGACAAAAAGAATTTTTTTAATTTAATATTAATTTTTTAGCTTTTTCATTTTTTACAGATTTATCTTTTTTAGTTGAAAATGCTATTTTTCATAAAAAAAAGATATGTCTTGTTTTGAAACTTCACGTTTGTTGGGTAAAAATGCATCAGTTTTGTGAAAAATTAATTTTTTTGCTGAAAAGTCATACTTTGGTTTGACAAATCTACTTTTGTGGAGAAAATTCGTCGTTTAGCTTTAAGGTTTAAAAATTTAGATAAACTTTTATTTCTTTTTTGATAAAAAATATTTATTTGTTTAAAATTCGTATTTTTGGTGTAACAGGTTTGGTGTAAATAAATATATTTTGAATTAGCAAATTCAACTATTAATTTTGTATACGAAATATTGTTTTACTCTGTTTATAACAGATTTTATGTTGAAAATATCATAAGATTAAATATCTGCTGATTTTATTATCAATGATGGAGGAAAATGTAAAAATTAGTAAAGGAAAAATCAGGAAATTTTGAAAAAGAACAAAAAATTTCTGGAAACTAAAAATTACCCAATCAGCCATCGGAAGTTCTGTGGTTCGATTCTTAGCAGAGCGAAAGAAGATTTTTTTTCAGAAAAAAATTTAAGCAAAAAAAATGTTTAATTTCTAGCTCCAACTAATCTCTAAATTTTACAGACTAGATGCAGCTGTAAATGTAAAAAATTTGTAGTTCGCTTTTTTCTGAAAAAATAAATAGTAATCAATCCAGGAACAAATTATTTACTAATTATTTTTTCAGATAAAATCTAATAACAAAATTTTTCCATTCATAGGCTCCATCTAGTCTGTAAAATTTAGAGATTAGTGGGAGCTAGAAATTAACAAATTAACAAACATGAAGTTTCAAAACAAGACATATCCTTTTTTTATGCAAAAAAAGCATTTTCAACTAAAAAAGATAAATCTTTAAAAAATGAAAAAGTTAAATTTTCAGTTAAAAAACGAATCTTGAACAAAAAAAAGGTTTTTCGTCTATACAGTCAAATTTTCAACCAAAGACATAAGCCTTCAATCAAAAATTAAATGTCTAACAATGTAGTTTAACTTTTACCCAAGTAGTTAAATTACCAATTGAGAAAGATTAATTTAATCAAAATAATTAAAATTTTAACCAAAGAGACGAATTTTCAAATAAAAATATAAATCTTTAAGAAAAAAAAAAGATTTCTTAACCCATCGAATCCACCAAAGCCTTTAAACAAAATACTTCAATACTCAAACAAAAAAGAATTTTTTTTTAAATTTGCCTTTTTATTTGAAAAATTATATTTATACTGAAACAGATGAATTTTTGAAATCAAAAAGATAAATTAAAAAAATAGTTGAATCTGTTAAGAATGATTTAAATTGCCTTTTAACGATGGAATATGATTTTTTTAACAAGAAATATGTTTCTACGAAGAAAATTGAATTTTTTATCCAAAAAGACGAATTTTTAACAAACAAAAAAGTACTTTTTAGCAACACTTTTTAATTCGCTACTAAATAGTTGTATCAAAGAAAGATGAAATTTGTACAAAAGCAGATAAATTTTTAATTGAAAACGACACATTTTTTTCAAGTTAAAATTTCACCCAGAAAAAATTTAATTCATTTTTCTACACCAAAAAATATATTTTAAACAAAAAGTCAATTTAATATAAAACAGTTACTTTTTCAACAAAACGGTAGAATTTTTTGCCATAAAGATAAAATTTCTCTTAAAATAACTTAAAATTAAAAATTTATCTTTTTACATTGAAAAATTAAATTATTTCTTTGAAAATACATGTATTTTGTTTAGAATTCATCTATTTTGCAAAAAATATATTTTAAACAAAAAGTCAATTTAATATAAAACAGTTACGTTTTCAACAAAACAGTAGAATTTTTAACTAAAAATTATATCTTTTTAACAAAACTGAATTTTTAATTTCAAAATTTTTTCCCTAAAAAGTTGAATTTTCATCCAGAAAAGATTTTAGTTCTCTTTTCAACACCAAAATATTACATTTAATCAAACTGACTTTTTAGACAACCTAATTTTTAAAAAAAGTATGACTTTTAAATAAAATTGTTGAATTTGATACATTTGTTGCATTTATATAAAGTAAGATAAAATTTCTTCTAAAACAGAAGAATTGAAAAAACTTTTAAAAAAATAGTTACATTTTTTCCTAAAAAATATTCCGGTTCACTTTCTTGACTCAAAATAAGAATTGGAAACAATAAGTTAATTTTCTGATAAATATTCGAATTTTTAACAAAAAAGTATGAATTTTTAACAAAATTATTAAATTTTCATTCTAAATTCTACTAAAACAGGTAAATTTTAAATTCAAAAAGACAAATTTTTATGAAAAATAGTTCTCATCAAAAAAGAATTCAGTTGTCTTTTTAGCAAAAAAATATGAATTTTAAATAAAACTTTAATCTTCTACGAAAAGGGCTTCTGTTTAGGAAAATTGTTAAATTTTTAACCAAATAATAAAATTTATAATTAAAAAGATAATCTTTAGGAGAAATTTTTTTGCGAATTTCCAAAAATTTCTTAATTTCTTTACAGACCAGATGGAGCTGTGCATTAAAACATTTTATATTAAATTTCTTCCCGGAAAAAGACCTTCTCTTTTTTAATTTTTTAATTAACAGACTCATATAGTCTGTAAAAACGTTAGGAAATTCTGTTATTATCAGATGATAAAACAGATTCCTTGAAAAATTAACTTGTAACTCTTTTCTCGATAGTAGCTTAATGAAAAAGCACCCGACCGGCAATTGGAAGTTCTGTGGTTCGATTCCCAGCGGATCAAAAGGAGATCTTTTTTCAGAAAAAATTTAATTCAAAAAATGATTTACTTTTATTCAAATTAAACTAAAAATTCAAAATTTTGCAAATTGTTTAATTTCTAGCTCCAACTAATCTCTACATTTTACAGACTAGATGGAGCTGTGAATGTAAAAAATTTGTAATTATATTTTGTCTGAATAAATAAATAGTAAATAATTAGTTCCTGGATTGATTTCGCTGTGAAGTAAAGTTAAAATAAATCTTTAATCTTTAATACTTATCAATAATGAGAAATTAATTAAAAAATAAGGCCAAGATAAAAATTAATTGAAAAGACACCTTGTAACACTTTTATGAAGAAATATTTACTAAAGGTTTATCTTGGCTAAGGATAATCAGATTGCTACTGATATTTTTATTCAGTTAGTTAATGTATTGACATCTTGTTTACAATACGTCTGGCCAATGTTTGCTTGCATGCAAAAGCAAATATACGGTTGATTAAACTTGATACAAAAATAAAATAAAACTTCTTTTATATTGGATTTTTTTTTCCAATTTACATCTTGCTATTGCTCCCTTAAATTAAATTCTTTTTAAAACAATTTAATATTTTAAGGGATGATCCAACTAAGAAAAAAGGAGACTTTAAAAAATAGAATTTTCTACAAATAATTAAGTTTTTTACAGAATAGCTTATTTATTTATTTATTATTTAATATTCTGTATTTCATGTATGAATGTATAGATTTAGAATTCAAAAGGATGAATTTTCAAAAAAACAGTTTAATTTTTGACTGAAGAAAATGACTGAAATAAAAAAGAATTTAAAGCCTACAAAGAATAATGTTTACCAAGAATGTAATTTTCAATCAAGAGATATAATTTCTCAACCAAATAGTTTAATTATCAAATAAAAAATTTATGTTTGCAGACAAAAATTGAGAAGTCACCTTTTCAATTTAAAAATTAATTTTCAAAAAAAAAGTGAATAAAAAAAATTTTGAATCTTGAATGAAAATGATAATTAGAATAAAAGAAGATTAATTTTCTGCCTAAAGAAGTAAATTTTCAAAAAAATATTTTTATTACAAAATTTAAAGAATCAGAAAATTTTTTTGTACGACGTAGTTAATTTTTTACAGCAATAGTTTATTTTGTAAACAAATAGTCGAATTGTTAACCAAAATTTTCAATTAAAAAATATATAATTTTGCAACCAAAAAAATGAAATAGTTATATTTTCAGTTTAAAAAATTTATTTTCAACAGAAAACACAAACGAATATTTTACCATTTCTGTTGAAAAAGGAAAATTTGTAACAAAATATTGAACCCACCTAAAAAGTCGAACCTTTAAAAAAATACATTAATTTTTCACAAAACTGTTAAATTTTCGACTCAACAGAAAATAGTTGAATTTTCTAAAAAAGTAGTTCAATTTTTAACCAAACAATTGAATTAAAAAAAAATGTATGAAACTAAAAATGAAATTATGCATTTTCAATAAATATTAGTTTTATATCAAAAAAGACGAATTTTCTAGAAAACTGCTCAATTTTGAAACCCAAACTATAAATTTTAACGAAAAAGTTCATTTTTTAGAAAAATAGTTGAATTTTCAACCGAGTAGTTGCATTTTTAACAAAAAAGTTGGTATATACGAATTAAAAAAAAACAGTTAAATTTTCGGCTGAAGAAAATTACTGAAATAAAAAGGAATTTAAAACCTACAAAGAATAATTTTTACCATGAATGTAATTTTTAATCAAGAGATATAATTTTTCAAAAAAATAGTTTAATTTTCAACTAAAAAATTTATTTTTGCAGACAAAAATTGAGTAGTTACCTTTTCAGTTTAAAAATTAATTTTCAAAAAAAAATAAATAAAAAAAATTTGAATCTTGAAAGAAAATGATTAAAAAAAAAGAAGATTAATTTTCTGTTCAAAAAGGTGAATTTTCAACAAAATACTTTTCTTAAAAAATTAAAAGAATCAAAAAATTTATTTTTCTACTAAGTACTTAATTTTTTTACAGAAATAGTTTAATTTGTAACCAAATTGTCGAATTTTCAAACAACATTTTAAATTTTAAAAAAATAATTTTGCAACCAAAAATGAAATATTTATATTTTCAGCTAAACAAATTAATTTTTAACAGAAAAAAACAAACGAACATTCTACCAGTTCTGTTGAAAAAGGCAAATTTGTAACAAAATATTGAACCCACCTAATAAGTCGCAGCTTCAACAAAGTACATTAATTTTCCACAAAACTGTTGAATTTTCAAATCAACAGAAAATAGTTGAATTTTCTAAAAAAGTAGTTTAATTTTTAACCAAACAGTAGAATTAAAAAACAAAATGTTTCCAACTAAAAATGGAATGATGAATTTTCAAAAAAGATTTTGTTTTTAAACAAACAGTTGAAATAAAAAAAAATGTTTCCAACTAAAAATGGAATGATGAATTTTGAAAAAAGATTAGTTTTATAACAAAAAATACGAATTTTCTACAAAACTGTTAAATTTTTAAACCAAAATTATAAATTTTTAACAAAAAGTTCATTTTCTACGAAAATGAATAGTTCCATTTTTAACAAAACAGTTGGTATATACGAATTAAAGAAAAAGTTAAATTTTCGACTGTAGAAAATGACTGAAATAAAAAGGAATTTAATACCTACAAAGATTAATTTTTACCAAGAATGTAACTTTTAATCAAGAGAGATGAATTTTCAACCAAATAGTTTAATTTTCAACTAAAAAATTTATGTTTGCAGCCAAAATTGAGTAGTTACATTTTCAATTTCAAAAATAATTAAAAAAAAAATTAATTACAAAAAAAATTTGACTCTTGAATAAAAATAATAATTAAAAGAAAAGAAGATTAATTTTCTGCTCAAAAAGGTGAATTTTCAACAAAATACTTTTCTTAAAAAATTAAAAGAATTAAAAAAGTTATTAGTCTACCAAGTACTTAATTTTTCACAGAAATAGTTTAATTTGTAACCAAACAGTCCAATTGTCCACCAAAAATTTCAATTAAAAAATATATAATTTTGCACCAAAAAAAGAAATAGTTATATTTTCAGTTAAAAAATTAATTCTCAACAAAAAAAAACGAATTTTTTACCATTTCTGTTGAAAACAGGCAAATTTGTAACAAAATATTGAACACAACTAAAAAGTCGAACCTTCAACAAAATACATTATTTTTTCACAAAACTGTTAAATTTTCGACTCGACAGAAAATAATTGAATTTTGTACAAAAGTAGTTGAGTTTTTAAACAAACAGTTGAATTAAAAAAAAATATTATCAGCTAAAAATGAAATGATGCATTTTCAAAAAAGATTAGTTTTATAACAAAAAAGAAGAATTTTCTACAAAACTGCTAAATTTTGAGACCAAAATTATAAATCTAAAAAAAAAGTTTGTTTTCTACGAAAATAGTTGAATTTTTAACCAAATAGTTACATTTTTAACAAAAAAGTTGGTATATAGATAGATATAAATGTTGAAACAAAAAATACGTATTTTCTAAAAATCAATTAAATTTTCAACCCGAAAATAAGAATTTTTAACAATAAAGTTAATTTTTAACTAGATACTTTAATTAGTTACCAAAATTTTAAACTTTCAAGCTAAAAAGACAAATTTTCTACAAAGCAAGTCAATTTTCAAACCAAAAAATAAATCCTTAACGAAACAAAAAACCTTTTTAATCAGAAATAATAAAACAGTTTATTCTAACTAAAGGAGACAAATTTTTTGCAAAATAGATGAATTAAAAAAAACACATGTATTTTCATAAAAATAGTTTAATTTTTCAATGGCTAATAATGAATTTTTAATTCAGAACATAAATTTTCACACAAAAATAGAATAATAATTTTATTCTCAGTTTTAAAAAAATGGTTAAATGTTCCACTTTAAAGATAAATTTTCATCTAAAGTGATGAATCTTTAAATAATGTTATTTTAACCAAAAAAATATTTTGATTTAAACAAAAAAAAAAATCAAATGCAATACAAAATAACGAATATTCAACCAAATTAAATATCTGAACCCAAGAGAAGAATTTTCAACAAAAGAAATTAATTTTTAAACAATCAGAAAATTTAACTATTATGTTGAAAATTTGTCTTTTTGGGTTAAAAATTGAATTATTTTTTGAAAATTTAAGTATTTTGTTGAACAGTCATCTTCTATGGTGGAAATATCTTTTTTTGTCACAGAAAAAGTAAATAAATTTTTAAAAAAATTTTTCTTTGACATATTCTTTAAATCTGTTTATAAAAGGCCACATGTTAAAAATATTAGAAGGATAAAATGCTGGCATTTGGATGTTAAAAACTATTACGCTTATCTTCAGTAATTCTTCAATTCAATCTAAATTGCAAAAAAAAATATTTAATACCCTTTTTGATTTATTGGTAAATAATTGAAGTATTGTTGGAAGATATTTTTTTACTTCAAAAATTGTGATTTTCACATATGATGGAATATGGTCATGGTCACTTAGTCCGTTGAATGAATGAAATGTGCGGTGAATGAACGCATATGTGATTTCATAGCTACCTAATTTAATTAAGCACCGGTGTACTATAACCGACAAAGATGGCCTTCTTTATATATCCTATTCTTGTTCACAAACTTACATACTTTTGGTTGGTTTTAAAAAAACAAAAAATCATTTAAGAATTTTAATTTGGTTAAAAAATCAAATTTAATATCCTGTTTACCATCTAATAACACGGGCACACAAAAAAGAGTGGTCTGCCCGGTGGACTACGCTAGCATATCTTTATTTTTTTTGGGTCGCTAAATCCGAATTCAGGGTCTAAATTACAATAATTATTTTATATATTTACTAAAATTTTAATAAAATAAAAAAATTTAAATTGGCTTATTTTTTTCAAAAAACGCAAAAAAAGCCGGAAAATCGACGAAAACAGCGATTTTTTGTGTATATTTTCGCCAAAAAAAATTTAAGTGCCCGGTGGACTTAACCAGCATGTCTGTATGTTTTTGAGGTCCCTGGATCCGAATCCTGGGTGCAAATAACCCAGTTTGCTCATATTTTTGGCTAATTTAGAGTTTTATAGACAAACTATGGTCTCATTGGATTATTTTTGCAACGAAAATGGATTAAGCGACCCAAAAAAATTATTAAGGTGCGGTAATTAAGTTCATTAGGCATAAAAAATTCCATTTTTATGTCTATTTTTGCATTTTTCCAAAAAATATGAGACAATTGGGTTAGTTGAAACCCCGGATTCGGATTCAGCGACCCCAAAAACATATAGATGTGTGAATTAAGACCACCGGCCATAAACAATTTTTTTGAAAAAATATACAAGGAAAATTGCTGTTTTCGTCGAGTTTGCGTCTATTTTTGCGTTTTTTGACAAAAATGAGGCAATTGGGTTATTTGGACCTCGGATTCGGATTCAGCGACCCAAAAAACATATAGTCTGCCGGGCAGACCACTTTTTCTGCAGCTGGTGTAATCAAGTTAATGTATAGAATTGCAGAAAATAAAACCAAAAATCCAACTAGCAAATCTGGGAAACCAATGTTCCTATTGTAATTAAAAAAAAGATACTCTTAAAAAAAAGAAAAATTTTCTAAAAAAGAAAAAAGTTTTGTACAAAACTAAAAGCGAAAATTCTTTTATTTTTTATGAAATTTTTTTTAAGAGGATCTTCTGTTCGAATTATAGTAGGAAAATTTGATGGTGGTTGTCCAAGTTCGTTGGTTGGATTCTTGGTTTTATTTTCAGGAATTCTATACATTATAAAATTTGTATGCATATCGCCCAGAAATTTGTTCACATCCAAACAGAAAATTGCCTTTTTTTGTTTTAAAAAAACTTATATTTAAAGGTCGCTCAACCCCCATGAATCTTAACTCGTATTTCCCATAAAAAAAAGTTTTTGTGAATGTTATTCAGAATAGTCAATATTAGCAGAATCGAGTTGAAACTCGACATTTCTCTTTACAAATATCCATAGAATAGCTAAAGAAATAATAGTTTTCAAATATGAACCACATAAGTCTGTTTTATAGGGTCCCTAAACCATCCCATCAGTTAAAAAATGGGTTTTCCGAGTTTATGGCGTTAATTATGTATTTTTGAAATTTTTAATAGCATTCGAATTGTTTCAAGTACATAAAATACTTATACATAAATACATAAAATACCTTATCCTGATATTCAGATGTTTCTATATATTGTTTAAAAAAATTTTAATTGTTTTTAGCCATTTTCATTTTAAATAGAATTAGAAAATCGCGTTTGTTTTTCAAAAAATGCCAATTTTTCTGCATTTTCAATCAGCGTTTGGTATTTTTACTTTGACTTTTTTTACTCGTGCTTAATACTTTTTACGTTGACTTTTTATTTCTGAAAAAATAATAAGTAAATCTCAAAAATAATCATTAAAAAAATAATATTATATTGTTTTAATTAGATTATGTTTGCTCTTTTCCTAATGTTTAAAAAAAATTTAATTTAAACAAAAAATATCATACATAAGAGACAAAAACAATAAATAGAATAATTGGGAGTAGATAAGAGGACTAGGTCTGTAAATGACTTGTAACATTTTTGTTATTGATTACAACGACAAGTTTATTGCAAAGCGTAAGATAAAAATTTGGTATTGCACATACATATTTGAATATCAGATAATCATAAGATTATCTATAATGCGTTTATTTATTATTTTTTTATAAATGAAAAGGCGAAGCCAAGTTAAACATTTAATAAAAAACTAAACTTTTTAGTAATTACCTGATGGAAGATAGTTCTCAACAATAATATATTGTTAAAAAAAACGATTTTTGTTAATTTACTTTCATTATTACCTCACTGAGTAAGAATTATACTCTAAAATAAAAATTTCAAACAAAAAACGCGACTAGTTAGCATTAATATATAAGAAAATAATGATAAACAATAATAATTTGTTTAAGCAATTAGGTTTTTTAGATTGTATCAATAGTTACCTCACTCTAAGTCCAGAGTGGACAAAAAGTTGAAAATATCAGGAAAAATCCAAATCTATCTAACATTATTATAGAAAAAGGTAGTTATAAATAATAGTAGATTATTTAAACAATAGTGTTTGTTCATTTACAATAATTACTGTCCAACTAAGTGAAAAGTGGACAGAAAGTTAAATATTTCAGAAAAACTGCAACTATCTAGCATTAATATTGGTGAAGATAGTAATAAACAATGCAATGTGTTTAAACAATTATTTTTGCTCAATTAAATTAAATAATAACTCACTCTAAGTGAAAAGTGAAAAAAGTAAGAAGATTTCGAAAAAGCTGCAAATTTCTAGAATTATTCTCAGAGAATATTATTGAAAATAATAATAAATTATGCAAACAATTTTTTTTGGTTAAAAGTTATTAACTATAACCTCAATCTAATTGAAAATTGGACAGAAAGTGAGAAAAAAAATTAATTCGCTATTTTATATATAAAAAACAATTTGCATTTAAAATCACAAATAAATCATAATTCGCGCCAGAAACTCGAAAAACACATTTTTTTCACTTATGGGTTTTTTGAGACGTTATTTTTGAGACTCGATTCAGCTATTATTGACGATTCTGAATAAAATTTACAAAAAAATATTTTTTTTCTTACGGGAAATACGTGTTAAGCTTCATGGGCAGTGAGTCACATCTAAATATAAGAAAATGGATTTATTTTTTGTGTGGATTAACAAAAATTTTTGGGGAATATAAAAAAAAAAAATTTTATTCATAATGCGTTCTTGGACCGCCCTAGTTTTAATTTATTATTTTTATTTATTTGTATGAATGCATATCAAACTAGTCCAAAGTGTATTCCTCTTAAATTTGATTGTTTGTATCCGCACAAAAAATAAAAGCGTTTTTTTTGTCGAAAAAAATTATATTCAGAGATTCCAAAAGCCCCATGAAGTTTAAAAAGTAGGTGGACCACCATATAGTATATAATGATCCTAAAGTAGATAATCGTTAATTAAAAGCACAAATATACCTGAAATAATTAATTATAATTTTAATTTATTAACGCATATAAAGTCCTTACTATTAATTAAATTACAATAATTTTTTCACTTACATTAGTTTTTTTTATTAATAATTACACACTGCAGTGAGAAGTAAACATTAATATACGTTTTTAGGGTCGCTGAATCTGAATTCGGAGTTGGTTTGACTCGTTCATATCGAATTTCGTTCCTGACCTCAAAAAAGTTTTAAAAAAACTTCCACTTTTTATCACTTTTTAAAATTAAGGACGAAATGCGACCTGACCGAGTTAAACCAACCCCCGAAATTGGATTCAGCGACCCCAAAAATGTGGTATCTACTGTAGGATCATTATCCACTAAAAAAAATGATAAGCTGAGCCGACTATTTATTTAGTAACATATGGTACTGCTACTTTATCATTTGATACTACTAGTTTATTAGTTTCTTCAACAACTCCATTAGTTGCAGCGACTATTCAGTTACTAACAGCAACTGATTAAATGGTTGTCCCAGCTATCCAAATATTAGTGCCATATCTTACAAACTGAATAGTTGGCCCAACTAACTATTCTTTTTAGTGCCTATTGTAGGGTAGTCTCCCCTATTTCCTATAAGAAAAAAAAACGTTTTCGTCAATTTCATACAAATCAAAAATTATTTTTTAAATATCACCCCCAGGAGACTTTTTTGTATGGTCTGAAAAAACCACATAAGTGAAAAATTGGAATTTGAAAATTT
Source organism: Druon quercuslanigerum (assembly GCA_010014905.2). Classification (NCBI taxonomy): domain Eukaryota; kingdom Metazoa; phylum Arthropoda; class Insecta; order Hymenoptera; family Cynipidae; genus Druon; species Druon quercuslanigerum. Next base: position 11,704 of record JAAAKG020198584.1, on the reverse strand, counting down.
TTGATGATAATTATGTTTCTAGCGGTCTTTTAGACATAATTTTTCTCACAAATTAGGTATTAATGACAATTGTTAATTAGATGTTTAAATAATTTTAAAAAAATGATTATTGTTCATAGCAATTTTCTCTTCGAAACAAATTAGAAAGTATCTATTTTTTCCGAATTTCTTCATTTTGTAATCTTTAGAGTTTGATAAAGAAAATAACCAATAATACTAAACAGAAAAAAGTGTTTAAACAATCGGTTATTATTTAAAACTATATTCTCTTGAAATAATGCAGAATAGTAGCCATTTTTTTCTAAAAATTTTCCCTTATTGTCCACTTTTTCAATTAGAGTGAGATAATAATTAACTAAATATACAAAAATTAATGTTTAAACAATTAATTATTATTTTTAGTAATATTTTCTTTGAACCCTATTGAAAAATCCTACGTACGATACGTCATCGAAAACGACGCCGAAAACTACGCAGGAAACGAGGTTGGAAACGACACCGTAAACGTCGTCGGAAACAACACAGTTAACGACACCGGATACAAGATCAGAATTTGGGACCGAGTACAACGTCGTTTCCTGCGTCGTTTACGACTAAGGTTCCGGTGTGAAATTTTTTTTTAATATGTACTTATAGCTATTTTAGATTTTAGATTTTTAGATTTACTGAAAAAAAGATTATTTGCACTGAGTGAATTTTACATGGCACAGTTTTTTCAACTTAAATTATAATTAAGATTGTTATTATTATATATATTTAATTTTAAAAGAAATCAGATAATTTAAAATCTTGATGAAAATTAAAAAAGAAAAATTCGATGAAAAATCCACCTCCAGTAGGAATCGAACTCGTATCCGTCGAGGGTGAAGTCCACAGCGATAACCCCGACGCTACCGTAACCTGGAAACTCGAAGGCGGAAAGCCGTATTTATCACCATGAATGACAAAGAAATATTTCTTCAAATAAAAAACATGGATATTGAATATAACATTCTTGAATTTAACGAAATATTCAATTGAAAAAAATTACGCTAAATTATTAAATGTTTGATTTAAAAAATAATTACTTAGTTGAAATAAATTTTTATTTGTTATGAACAATTCAATTCTAGTAATAAAATAAAATATTTTTTTAACTAAATAAATAGATATTTATCTAAACACAATATATAACACAATAATAACAAATCATTATAGATAACACAATATATGTGAAGAAATATTTCTTTGACAATTATGGTGAGTGAGAGGGTTAAATATGGCTTTTCGCCTTAGAGTTTCCATGTTGCAGTAGAGTCGTGGTCATCGCTGTCGACTTCACCCTCAACGGACACGAGTTCGATTCCTACTGGAAGTGGATTTTTCATCAAATTTTTCTATTTCAGGTTCATCAAGATTTTAAATTATCTGATTTGCTTGAATCAAATATGTATGACAATAACAATGTTAATTAAAACCTAACTTGAAAAAACTGTGCCGTGTAAAATTGGCTAAGTGCAAATAATCTTCTTTTTAGTATATCATAAATCACATATTAAAAAAGAATTCACACTGGAACCGTAGCCGGAAACGAAACCAGAAATGACGTTGTATTCGGTCCCAAATTCGGATTCCGTTTCCGGCGTCGTTTACGGTGACATTTCCGACGTCGTTTACCGTCCCGTTTCCAACCTCGTTTCCTGCCTAGTATTCAGCGTTGCTACCGTTGCCGTATCCTACGTCGGATATTTTTATAGGAAATAATGCTAGAAAGTTCTAGTTTTTTCTGAAATATTAAACTTGTTCCTATATTCCACTTTAAGCTAGTTAATGTATAACTCATTTTATTAAACATAATTTCTTAGAGCATTTATCATTTATAATAATATTCTCTTAGAATAATGCTATAAAGTTTTGATTTCTTCTGAAAATTTTCGTTTGTTCACATTTTTTCACCTAGAACGAGGTAATGATTATTGCAATTTATCAATACTACTTATTTAAAGAAATTATTATTATTTATAACTGTCTTCTCTTATAACAATGCTAGAAAGTTTCGTATTTTTTCTAAAATTTTTAGCTTTTCATTGACTTTTTAGCGAGGAACAAATAATAAATAATAATATTAATTTAGAAAACAAGCATTTACTCTTTGTGAATTGGAACAAATTGGGGGGCAAGATACATGAAAATTGTTTAACAAATTTTCCTCATTAGGAAATATAAATATTAATAAATTAAAACGAAAGAAATTTGTTTTTAAATCTCCCTTGTTTTCTCTGAATAAATTAAGGTTTGCTTAGAAAAAAAGTTGAACTTTCATTGAATTTCGTGGACTTCTTTTTAATTTCTTTATATTAATTAATTTAAGCTTGCACATATTTTTAATAAATTGTTGAACTTTTTTAATGGGATACTTTCAGAACGGATTTTTTGATAATTTTTAAATATTTATTGAAAATTTGCCAGTATGCAGTAATTAAAATAATTGTTTTCAATAATATTATTCGCTTAGGCACTTATTATTGTTTAAGTCTTTTAGTTCATTTACTCTTAAAATAATACTAAGAATAAAAAAATTCCAGAAACCAAATTCATTTCCTGGCTTTTTATTTAACATTCAACATTTTCTTCAGAATTATTTTAAAGGTAAATTAATCAACTATTAGATTTTTTAATTACTGTATCCTATTTTAATATAACTATATGGAACTTCGTTATAAATATTGTAAAGTTTTATAAATTTTGTATTTTTTTAAAGCAAATTTCTTATGAAAAATTGAATACGTGAATCATGATAACTCAAAATATTAGCTTTTAAAATTTTTGAACTGTTTCATGCTATCGATTGATAAAACTAATATGATTCAGAATCGATAAAAAACTGTTTGTTTCGATAAAAAAAAATTTTTCAAATTGAACTTTGAATTGAATGTAAGAAGATAAGGAATTTTAACACAATGACAATTTTAGTATATTTTTACAGTCGATCTTTTAGTGCTACAACTCATAACATTTTTCCAAAAAATACCTTAATTAAAAACTTAATTTTAGTATTAAAAAATGTCACTAAAACAGTAAACGTGAAAGATATTCCGAAAAAAATCAATTCAAAACTAAAATAAAATTTTTTTAGTCACTAAAATATAAAAGTTACCAAATTTGGATATTTAATATTTTTTAATTAACCCTGAAAACATTTTTTAATTTACCTTAAATTCTTACCAATTTATAAGGTTTCTAATTACTAAATGTATTTACTTTCATTTATCTGAATTCAATGGAATTTTTTGGATTTTAAGAATTTTGTTTTATTGACTTAAATAATTTTTTATTTTTCCTGATTTCTTCATAATTTAAATCGCATTTTCTTGAATTTCTCTAAATTATTTAAAATTCACACTAACTTTACTCAAATAAATAAAATATTGAGGATTTTTCATACTTTTTTAATTCATTTAAATTCATTTATAATTTCCTCCGATTTTTTTAATTTACTTGAATTCTACTAAATCCACTTCAATTCTTCTAAATTCAATTGAATTCTTCTAAACTCACATAATTTCACACAATTCAATGGACTAAAGAAATTAATTCCGCAGTCTTTTGAAATCACGGTGAAGAAGACATTTCATTAAATTCTTTTGAATTCCCTTGAATTTTTCCCAATTCATTCTAAAAATGAATTCAATGAATTTTTGAAATATTTTCTTCTTATTTCCCTTAAATTTCTCTGAATTCAATCTCGAATTTTCCTTCATTCATGGTCTCTATTTTATTATTATTACTATTATTTTGTTTCAATTCAGCAAAATTCTGTTGAATTTGCCCTGAGTTAATTTTTATGAATTTGAACTTTTTATGAATTTGAACTCTCAATTCTTATTGATTTTTTCTGAATTTTTTTAATTTGTAATTTTTTTAAATGAATTCTTTGAAATTCACTCAATTTTACTCATTTCAATGAATCAAAGAAAAATTTCTTTCACAGTGAAGTGTTTTAAACTCATCTTGAATGCTTACGCATTTAATAAAATTTTTTTGAATACCCTTGAACTCTTTTCTATTTACTTGACTTGTTTCTAATTCATCCTAAATTTCTACTTCCCTTTTGCTTAATTCAATTAAAATTTTTTTATTTAAAAATTTTGTTTTATTATATACTTTCAAATTCTTATAAGTTTCATCAAAGTCACTTAAACTGTCTTGAATTTTTCTAAATTTAGTCGAATTTTATTGAAATCAGTGGAATATTTTGATTAAAGATTCATGAACTCTGAATTAATGTTATTTTATCCCAAAGTCATAAAATTTTTTTTTGATACTAGGAAATTCTCTTTATTATTTTAAGCTCATGGTGATTTTTTTATTACACTTAAATTTTTCTAAATTCCTTCCATTCTCTCCAACGGTTCATTTTTGTTTTTCCTATCATGTTCATGAAATTGTTCCGCTTTCTCGATTTTTATTTCAAATTTTCATCAAGGATAACAAATTTTACTATTTGATTAAAAATTTAATCAGTTTCTTATTATTTAATTATTTTGTTAAAAACTCATATTCTTGGAATTCAAACAACTTGGTTGAAAGTTGTACTGGTTTGTTTAAAAATATATTTTTTTTTGTTAAAGATTCATCTAAAATTTAACTTTTTTCAATTAAAAATTCAATTATTACAATTGTAGATGAAAATTTATCATTTTTATTTAAAAATTCACCGCTTTGGTTCGCACTGTACCTATTTTATTGGATAATCGAATTTTTTATCTCATTAAATTCTTTTTGATTTAAATAAAAATTAGCGTTGGTTAAAATATTATAAATTATACTTTTAGTTAAAAATTCACCTTTTTTGTTTGAAAAATCAACTACCTTGTTGAAAGCTGAAGTATTTTGTTGAAATTCGATTTTTTGTGAACATTCGTCATTTTATTATTAATAATTGTATTTTAATAATACTAAATATAATAAATAATTTTATTTATTCCGAGTTCTCGTTTTTTTATTCAAATTTTTATTAGGGATAACAAATTTTACTATTTGATTAAAAAATTAATCGTTTTCTTAATATTTAATTATTTTGTTAAAAACTCATATTCTTGGAATTCAAAAAACTTGGTTGAAAGTTGTACTAGTTTGTTTAAAAATATATTTTTTTGTTGTTGAAGATTTATCTAAAAATTAAGTTTTTTCTATTAAAAATTCAATGATTACAATTGTAGAAGAAAATTTATTATTTTTAGTTAAAAATTCACCTCTTTAGTTCGCATTGTAACTATTTTATTGGATACTTAAATTTTTTATTTCATTAAATTGTTTTTGATTTAAATAAAAATTATTGTTGGTTCAAATATCATAAATTATACTTTTGAAGTGTTTTGTTAAAATTCGATTTTTCTATAAACATTTGTCATTTTATTATTTATCATCTAATTCATATAATTCATATTATTTCTCTTTTTATTATTATTATTATATTATTATATGTTATTGATTAAAAATTTATCTTTTCTTTTTGGAATTTCAATTATTTGGTTACAAATTTATCTTTTTGGCAAAAATTAAACTATTAATTTGAAAAAATAAATACTTTGTATAAAATAACATTTTTTTAAAAATGCTTATTGTCGATTTAAATATTTAACTGTTTTGTCGAAAATTATTCTTCTTTTTTGAAAATCCATCTTTTTGGCTTTTGATTCAAGTATTTTGTCACAAGCTTGCCTTTTTTGGTTTAATTTAAGTAGAAGAGAAAATTGATTTTTTAAACTGAGAATACAACTATTCCAGTATTGGTAAAAAACTTATATTTTCAGTGAAAAATTAAACTCCTATTTATAAAAATTAATTGTTTGGTAGAAAATGACCTTTTTTGTTGGAAATCCACAGTGCCAATTTAGAAATTCAACTTTTTTTATTTAAAATTATAAGGTTGTTCATATAACTGAAATAATTTTGTTAGTATATTAGTTTTTTAAAGTCAAAAGGTTATTATTCCATTTTTAGTTATCTTTTTAATGGAAAATTTAATTGTTTTGTTAGGAAATTCAATTTTTTTGTTAAAAATAGGTTTTGTTTGGTTCAGTTTAACTGGAAATAATTTTTGGCGTTGAAAATTAGTTTTTTTTTTAAATAAAAATGTAACTATTTCATTTTTTTTATACGTTTGTTTTTTTCATTTAATTATTTGGTTAATAATTCATCTATTTGGTTTTTTCCCCTTTTTTATGGCTTTGGATTCAACTATTTTGTTAAAAATTCGTCTGGTTTAGTTCAATTTAACTGGAAGAAATTTCTTTTTGAATTAATTTTTTTAAATTGTATATGTAAATAATCTATTTTTTGTGAAAACTTATATTTTTAGTTCAAAAATAATCTTTTTATTAAAAGTTTATATGTTTTAGTACAAAAGTCAAGTTTTTTGTCCAAGTTTCATCTTATTTTTTGACAATTCATCTTATTGTCTATGAATTTATCTATTTTTTTAAAAATTCATCTTTTTAGCTGTGAATTAAACTTTTTTGGTACAATTCTTAGGAAATTCAACTTTTAGTTAAAAATATGTCTTGTTTGGTTCAATTTAACTGGAAGAATTTTTTGTTGTTTGAAAATTATTTTTTTTGTAACTAAAAATAAAACTATTCCCTTTTTGGTTGTTAACTTTTTTTTAGTTGAAAATTAAACTATTTTCTGTTGCGTGAAAAAAACTACGTGTAGAAAATTCGTCTTTTTAGGTAAAAAATTAATTTTTGTTGTTGTTGAAAATTGATATTATTGTCTGTGGATTAACATTTTTTTAAATAAAAATTCGTATTTTTTCATTCGAACTATCAGAAAATTCGTTTTCCTTTGTTTAAAATTTATTTTTAACTAAAAATATAACTATTTCAACTATTTGGCTGAAGATTCAACTATTTTGGTAGAAAATTGATCTTTTTAAAAAATTATCATTTAGATTGAGGATTTAACTATTCTGTTAAAAATTCGTGTTTTTTAGTTGAATTCAACCAATTAAAAATTCGCTTTTTTCGTTAGAAAATAATTTTTTTAACTGAAAGTGCAACTATTTCATTTTTTGTTAAAAACTCAAATTTTTTAGTTTGAAATTTAACTATTGGGTTGAAAATTCAACTCTTTTGATTAAAAACTAAATTCACGGTGAAAATCCGTATTTCCAGGTTTAAAATTAAGCTATATTCTTGAATAATATTTTTTAGTTGAAAATTTAACTGTGATGTTTAAAATTTGACCTTTTGGATTTCCAATTCATACATTCATACAGGAAATATGAAATTCTACTATTTTGTTAGAAAATTTAATGAGGAAACTTATGTTTTTCTTAGTTCAAATATTTGGTTGAAAATTCAATTATGTTAAGAAAATCCAACTATATTGTTTTGTGTCAAAAAATCAATTGTTATGTACAAGAATGATGTAATTTGTTAAAAACTATTTTTATACAAATTCGTAGGTTTGGTTTAATTAAATTGGTAAGAATTTCTTTTTTTCTGAAAGTTAATTTTTTAAGCTGAAAATGTAATATTACTTTCTAAGTTGATTTTTTTTTAATTCGGCTATTTGGCTCAAAATTCAACTATTTTTCGTAGAAAATTCATGTATTTCATGCAAAATTCATCTTTTTAAAAAATTACCATTCAGGTTGAGGATTAAACTATTCTGTTCAAAATTCTTTATTTTTAGTTGCATTCAACCAATTGAAAATTCGTCATTTTTCATTCCATCTGTTAGAAAATTCGTCTTTCCTTGTCAAAAATTTATTTTTGACTGAAAATGTAACTATTCCATTTTTATTAGGAAACTTATGTTTTTCTGAGTTCCACTATTTGGTTGAAAATTCAATAATTTTGAAACATTCCAACTTTTCGATATCGTGTCAAAAATTTAATTGTTTTACACAAGACTTATGTAATTTGTTGAAAATTCTTTTTTTTTTATAGAAAATTAATCCTATTTCACAAAATTATTTTTGATGCGGAATCAACTATTTTTATACAAATTCGTTAATTTGGTTTAATTAAATTAGTAAGAATTTCTTTTTTTTCTGAAAGTTAATTTTTTTACCCAAAAATGTAATAGTCATTTCTAAGTTGATTTTTTCAAATTCAAATATTGAGCTGAAATTCAACTATTTTGGTTGAAAATTTATGTATTTCAGTCAAAATTCATCTTTTTAAGTAGACAATTGATCTTTTAAAAAAAAATCATCATTTAGGTTGAGGATTAGACTATTCTGCTAAAAATTCGTGTTTTTTTAGTTAGAAAATAATTTTTTAAACTGAAAGTGCAACTATTTCATTTTTTGTTAGAAACTCAAATTTGTTAGTTACAAATTTAACATTTGGGTTCAAGATTCAACTCTTTTGATTAAAAATTAAATACTCGGTGAAAATTCGTATTTGTAGGTTTAAAATTAAGCTATATTGTGGAGTAATATTTTTTAGTCGAAAATTTAACTGTGATGTTTAAAATTCGACCTTTCGAAATGCAAAGTTACCTATTTTGTTAAAAATTCGTCTTGTTTTGTTCATATAACTAAAAGAATTTTTTTAGAATATTAATTTTTTAAAGTGATAATGTAATTATTCCATTTTCAGTTAGAAACTTATCTTGCTTCGTTACAAACTTATCTTTTGAATGGAAAATTTAACTTTTTTTTAGAAAATTCAACTTTTTTGTTATAAGTAAGTTTTGTTTCGTTGAGTTTAACTTGAAGAAATTTTTTTTGCTGAAAATTAGTTTTTTTTTTTAAACTGAAAATGTAACTATTTTATTTTCGTTTAAAAACATATGTTTTTTTTTATTCAACTATTTGCTTGAAAATTCATCTATGTTGGCAGAAAATTCAACTATTCGGTTTTGGATAAAAAAATAATTGTTTTGTGCAAGAATTACGTATATTGTTCCAAAATAGTTTTTTTGAGCATAGACATAATCTTTTTTTTGGCTGCGAATTTCACTATTTTCTTTTAAATTCGTCTAGTTTAGTTCAAGTTAACTGGAATAAATGTCTATTTGAATTAATTTTTTTTAAACTAAATATGTAAGTATTCCATTTTTGATTGAAAACTTATATTGCTTAGTTTACAAATAATCTTTTATTAAAAATTTATATATTTTAGTTAGTTTAGTTAGTTTATTGTCTGTGAATTTAACTATTTTATTAAAAATTCATATTTTCAGCTGTTTTATCTTGTTTGGTTCAATTTAACTAAAGAAATTATTGTTGACTGAAAATTATTATTTTTTAAAATAAAAATGTAAATATTCCTTTTTTTATTCGTCACTTTTTTTTAGTTAAAAATTAAACTATTTTCTGTTGCGTAAAAAGTACTTCTTATAGAAGATTCACCTTTTTAGGTAGAAAATTAATTTTTTTTTTAAAATTGATATTATTGTCTGTAGATTAAAATTTTTTGAAATAAAAATTCGTCTTTTTTCATTCCGGCTGTTAGAAAATTCGTCTTTCTTTGTTGAAAATTTATTTCTAACTAAAAATGTAACTATTTTATTTTATTAGGAAATTTTTTTTTCTTAGTTCAGCTATTCGGTTCTGTGTCAAAAATTCAATTGTTTTGTACAAGAATGATGTATTTGATTTAAAAATTCGTATTTTTGAATAAAAAAATAATTTTCTTTAACAAAATTATTTTCGATGCGGATTTAACTATTTGTATACATATTCGACGGTTTGGTTCTTTTTTCTGAAAGCTAATTTTTTAATCTGAAAATGTAATATTCCTTTTTAAGTTGATTTTTTTTCAAATTCAACTATTTGGCTAAAAATTCAACTATTCGGTTTTCGATAAAAAAAAGTCTTTTTGAGCATAGACTTAATCTGGATTTTTTAAATTCTTTTTTTGCTGTGGATTCAACTATTTTGTTCAAAATTCGTCTGGTTTAGTTCAATTTAACTGGAAGAACTTTCTTTTTGAATTATTTTTTTTTAAACTGAATATGTAAATATTCCATTTATGGTTAAAAAATTATATTGTTTAGTTAAAAAATAATATCTTCATTAGAAATTAATATGTTTTAGTAGAAAATTCAAGTTTTTTGTCAAAAATTCATTTTATTTTTTTTAAATTGATCTTATTGTCTGTGAATTTAACTGAAGATTCGACTATTTTGGTAGAAAATTGATCTTTTTAAAAAATTATCACTTAGGTTGAGGATTTAATTATTCTGTTAAAAATTCGTGTTTTTTAGTTGAATTCGACCAATTGAAAATTATTTTATTTTTTCAATAGAAAATATATTTATAAACTGAAAGTGCAACTATTTTATTTTGTGTTAAAAACTCAAATTTTTAATTTAAAAATTCAACTAATGGGTTTAAAATTCAACTCTTTCGATTAAAAATTAAATTCTCGGTGAAAATTCGTATTTTTAGGTTTAAAATTAGGCTACATTGTTGAGTAATATTTTTTAGTCGGAAATTTAACTGTGATGTTTCAAATTCGACGTTTCGGATTGCAAATTCATTCATTCATATATGAAATAAAAAATTCCACTATTTTGTTAACAATTTTTATTAGGAAACTTATGTTTTTCTTAGTTCAACTATTTGGTTGAAAATATAATTATGTCAGTTTAAAAAATTATTTTCTAATGTCAAAAAACGAATTTTCAATTGGTCGCATTCAACTAAAAAACACGAATTTGTAACAGAATAGTCTAATCCTCAACCTAAATGATGATTTTTTAAAAAGATCAATTTTCTACTCAAAAAGATGAATTTTGATTGAAATATATAAATTTTCTATAAAAATAGCTGAATCTTTAGCCAAATATTTGAATTTGAAAAAAATCAACTTAGAAAGAAATTTTACATTTTTATTTAAAAAATTAACTTTTAAAAAAAGACGATTTTTCAACAAAATACTTAATTCTTGCACAAAACAATTGAATTTTCGACACAAAACCGAATAGTTGAATTAGGAAAAACATAAATTTCCTAATAAAATGGAATAGTTACATTTTCAGTTAAAAATAATTTTTCAACAAAGAGACACGAATTTTCTAACAGTTGGAATGAAAAAAGACAAATTTTTATTTCAAAAAATTCAAATCCACAGACAATAATATAAATTTTCCAAAAATAAGATGAATTTTTGACAAAAAACTTGAACTTTCTACTGAAACATATAAATTTTTAATAAAAAGATTATTTTTCAACTAAACAATATAAGTTTTCACAAAAATGGATTATTTACATAAACAGTTAAAAAAAAATTAATTCAAAAAGAAAGTTCTTCCAGCTAAATTAAAATAAAGCAGACGAATTTTTGGAAAAATAATTATTTTTTCATCCGAAACCGAATAAATGAATTTTTAACCAAATAGTTCAATGAAAAAAAACATATATTAAAAACAATGAAATAGTTACATTTTCAGTTTACAAAAAAACTAATTTTCAACAACAAAAATTTCTACCATTCAAACGGAACCAAACAAAACTTACTTTTAACAAAAAAGTTGAATTTTCTAACAAAACAGTTAAATTTTCCATTAAAAAGATAACTAAAAATGGAATAATTGCCTGTTAAATTTAAAAAACTAATATACTAAAAAAAATTCTTTTAGTTATATGAACAAAACAAGACGAATTTTTAACAAAATAGGGGAATATATAAATCAACAATAAGCATTTATAACAAAATGTTATTTTATACAAAGTATTTATTTTTTCAACTAAATAGTTTAA
>JAAAKG020198573.1:0-20804 GCA_010014905.2 Druon quercuslanigerum | reverse complement strand
TAGTCAATCGAGTTTAAAACTTGAAAAATTGTTTAAATTATTATTTCTTCAAATTTTGGCATGTATCAACACAGTATCGTATTATATTAGTCCCTTTTTGCAGTTGGGTTTTTTAATTTTAATCCCATGTCTACCCATGTAATCTTGTGTAATCCCATGCAATTTACGTAATCTAAGTATTTCCTGTCATCTTGTGTAATCTCATATAATCCCATGTAATCTTGTGTAATTCTATGAAAACTCTTGTAATCTTATGTAATCCTGTAATCTTACAACCTAGATTCGAGTGTATACGAAAAATCGAAGTGGTTAACCCCTCGCAATGTAAGTTTAAAGGTCCTCATCAGATTTTGTGGGATTACAAAGATTTAATTATTTTTGTTTAGAATCGTTTAAGTGATTTAATAGAACTGAACGAGAATTCAAAAATTTTAACGTTTTTCAAAGAATTTTGTAAGGTTTCAGAAAGTTTCAAAGAGTTTTATAAAGGTATCCAACCTATCAGTGATATGCTGGTATGAGATTTCAATGGACATCTGGAGAACTTTAAGAAATAAACGAAATAGATATGCAAAGAACTTCCATGGCTTTACAGGATTCATAGGATTTCAAAAGAAATTGTAGAGCATCTCAAAAGATGTCAGGGGTATTTAAATAGATTGTAAATGAATTCACGCGATTTTCGGGAGATGTATAATATTGCATGTATTCTAGATTTTAAAAACAGTTAACCCCTTCATTTAAAATAGACTAATAATTTGCAGGGCACTATTTTGTTACTATTTAAAAAAATGTATGCTATATCGGTACTATTTCGTATTAGACAAATGGGAAAGCGCAACCGGATATGCACTTATACAGTAATAAAAATAAATGTAGAAGGATAGACATATTGAACAGGAGAATAGAATAAAAAGAGATAAAACGAGAATGTAAGGATACTGCCATAAACTGAATTCTACCTTTAAATAAGAAGAGATACCAAAAGTATTCCAAATATGAAATTTTAATCCGCCTTCATTTCTATTTTCGAAGAAGATACCTGTTGGTGAACAGGACCTTTTAAGCAAATTTTGCAGTAGTTTCCAGTTCTTCGCAAAAGACGTTACCAGAGGCAGGGTAGGACTTATCAAGCGTAAATCTGGATAGATAGTTTGACCGTATTAGTTGTTGATAGACCTTTATTCATAAGCTACTATCTTTCGTTTACACATTTTCCGCGTGTTTCCGTGAAGAAGTTGATCTATTGCATCATTGTCTAATTCAAACCACTAGATAAATTAATTTTTATGTATTAATATCGCTAATATTGTCGAATATCAACAGCCAAAGGAGACGAAAAGATTGATACATTTGACGAAGCTCTACACTCCTATTACGATAAATCATATTGATTTCAATGTTCAGTAGACCGAGAAAGAAATCATTTAGTAGCGTATCCCAATTATTGATATCTTTGCTCGAAAATCAAACGAAAGAATTATAAGTAACTTATCGTTAAATTAAAAAAATTTCAAACTGTGCCTGAAAAGCTCCACATACATATATTTTTTTAGGTTTAAGTTCCGACACCAGCAGCAGCCCGATCATTTCGACGTCAGTTGGCCAATGGTTGTCCAGTTTAGGATTAGCTGATTATGAATCTCTCTTCGTTAACTATGGATTTGACGATCTAGAATTTATAGTAAGTAATTTTCAAATTGTACACAGCAGTTATTTATTTGTCGGCAAATTAATATAAATAACCATCGTCAGCAATACGTATCCAAAGAAAAATGCATAATATACCTATTTTTTTCTTAGAATGGAGTTTTGGATGAAACGGATTTAAAGGACATGGGAATATCGAGTGACCAGGAAAGGGCTGTGATAATGGATGCTACGGGTCTACTGCACAATCGCGTTGAGAAACGAGTGACCCTCCAAGGTCAATCGGTAGAGGATTGGTTGAAGGGTATCCACCTGGATAGTTACGCCGATACTTTCAAAAAGCACCTGTACACAGACATGGATCGTGTACGGCGGGTCTGGGAGGTTGAATTGGCAGCTGTTTTAGAAATTCAAAAACCCGCACACCGGAAGAGGATTCTCGCATCGGTGAGCGGACATAGTCCGAGGACCCAAGTGCGAAATGGAAACGGAGCTAACTTAGATGACCTTAACAAAGATCTCAACACGCTGGTAAGTACTAAATATGTTTAAAAAATTAACAACTCTCTATGAAAAACTAATCGTATTACCAAAAAAGTGCTCCTGCTCTAAGAGGATCACATTCTCTCCGTAATTATGAGTAATAACGTCAATTGAACGTTCCAATTACAGATCTCGCTTTTGTCGAAAGCGATACGGGTGACAAAATAAAAAGATAAATTATCATTTACCACACGAATGAATGGCGTGACTGAAAAGAGTGAGAAGCCTCGTGAAGGGTTGCAGTTGGATAATAGCGAGACTCCAATTAGCCGAGATATTTACATTATATGCTGAATGAGATCGAACGGGAAACAGTTGAAACGATTGTTCGGCTGGAGAAGGATTTAAGGGATAGAAGTACTTGTGATTTTCAGTCTGGCACTCTTGAAAAGCATTGTTGTCGGTGAAACACCTCTTGCCAGACAGCTACTAACAGCTACTAACCCTTCGACTCCACCCTCCGCCTTTCGAGACAACTGATTCCCTCTAAAAATACAACGTTGATCGTAATCACCTTCGGATTCTTTCTATCGACAAAAACAATTCCCGTAGTAACGTATTTGTTCTGTCATGTTTTGTTCCCGGAGCTATAAACGTGGACATATTTCGCTGGACTTTCTAAACCTATTCCAACTATTTATACCTGACACTGTGGTTTTCGAAACTATTTAATAGTCAGGTCACCTCGCGATTGGATTAAGCTCGATGCTTTAAAAAACAAAAAGAAATAATAATAATAAAATAGTAGCCTACTGAACTGATCATATTCCTTTACATAAAATACTGTCTTTTACTTTGTTTTGTAGAAATGAACAGACAGATGTACAGTGGTTCTATTAAGAATCGATATTTTTACGATTTGAATAAGCTCAGATAGTTTAAAACTTGTTATTTATATGATAATCAGATCATGTCCACTCAGCGCCGCCAACTATTAAAACTCACTAAAAATTATTATAATGAGATGAACGATTAGGCGAGATTTTTTGCTTTTTTTTCTCTGATGAAATATATTACGTTTCCTAAAAACTACCCCTAAGTTGTACACACCTACTCCTCGTGGTCAAAAACGTTTTAAAAGTGGGAAAACCACTTGGGAAAATGTAAAGATATTTTAAAGCTCCAAATTCATTACTTAGCACTTG
Source organism: Druon quercuslanigerum (assembly GCA_010014905.2). Taxonomy (NCBI): domain Eukaryota; kingdom Metazoa; phylum Arthropoda; class Insecta; order Hymenoptera; family Cynipidae; genus Druon; species Druon quercuslanigerum. The sequence goes on along the minus strand of JAAAKG020198573.1, from coordinate 17,466 downwards.
AAAATTTACAACTCATTATAATTTTTCTAAAAAACTACCCTTCCACGTGAACGTATGCAGCGGATTTCATGTATGTATGTAAAAAGCAAATAGAATAATAAAATTAGGAAACCGCTGTTAGTTGATATTCTTTGGCTCTTTTTTTTTTGTTTGCGATGCATTTTGCCATATATTACGGTCCCCGAAGACTACCCCTAAGTCGTACACACCTACCTCTCGCGATCAAAAACGTTTTAAAAGTGGGAAAACTACTTGGAAAAATGTAAGGATGATTAAGAGATCCAAATTAATTACTTGACACTTGAAAAGTTACTTTTGAAAATTTGAAAAGTTACTTGAAAAGTTTCACGTGTGTGTATGCATCGAAATTCATACATGTTTGTAAAAAGCTTTTACAATAATAAAATTCAAAAACCACTGTTAGTTGATATTTTTTTGCTCATTTTTAGCTTTCCGATGATATATAATGATATTTAATACTATAATATTATTTTAAATGCTTTTTACATACTAATATGAACTCCAGAAAGGTCGTTTTTGGAAAAAATTATCAAGAGATGTAAATTTTGCTGTGTCAAGTAATTAATTTGGAGCTCTAAATCATCTTTACATTTTTCCAGGTGGTTTTCCCACTTTTCAAACGTTTTTGATCACTGGGAGTAGGTGTGTGTGACTTAGGGGTAGTTTGGGGGAACGTAATATATGTCATCGGAGAGCAAAAAAAGCAAATGTGCTGAGTGGATGTCGTACTAGCGCTGCCACCATTTTCTCGGAAGTTAAGAGAGCAAACAAAATTTTCTTTTAGCATAAAATTAGAACAAAAAAAAGCAGAAAAATATGGCGTATTCCGTTTTTGAATTTTCTTTTGCGGCGCCGTTGAGTGAACGGACCTTAGCTCTAAGCTATTTGAATACTGGACTACAGTGAAGCTTCCGAATGTTTTTGAAAACGGTTCGACGTACTATTTTTTGCCTAGAAAACGAACATCCAGCAGCTGAAGGAGGAAATTCGAGAAAAACTGCCAGAAGCTGCACAGGGGGATGGAAACGTGAAGGTAACTGGTACAAATTCAACAAACACTGGAACCTTAAGGCATAGAAAGAACAGACCAGCTCCTCAGCCTCCAAAAAGGCCAAGTTCGCACAACGGAGCAATTACTGTTCCGGAAGCACTCGAAATCAGAGCACCCTCTGAACTTCTGTTTGGTGTCCCATCCACTCTTAAAACGCAATGGAGACATCACCCCAAGGATCTAGTCACCGGCTGCATCACGTATGTCGCCAATGTAAGTCAACTTTTAATTCTAAAGTAATGCTACTGCACTGTAAGAGATTATAATAATTTATTTTTTTAATGTTAACAGTACTTGGGATCGACCGTGGTTAAGGAGCTGAGAGGGACAGAATCGACGAAAAAGTCGATACAAAAATTGAAGAAGACCTGCCGGGATCCGAGGATCACTCCCGATATTAGCTTGACTATTTCCTACCGCGGTGTTCGCTTCCTGAACACGCAGAACAATGTAAGAAGAAAAAACCTCTTTAATATAAATATTAGATCGTGTAATAAGTGAAAAAAGTAGCATTGGTAAAGAATTGACAGAAAGATATTTAAAAATCGTCTTTTACCTTTAATAGGAACCCATTTGCGAGCACGAGATTCGCAATATCCATTGCGCTTGTCAGGACGCTGATGACCTCACGCACTTTGCCTACATCACCAAAGATCACGCAAGCCGTACCCACTTTTGTCACGTCTTTTGCGTGCCGACTATGGTAATTAACGACATTGGATTAAAATATAATTAAAGTTTTCATGGTCAACTCCAGTTCAAGGTCTTGATTATAAAATTACTTTAAAAGCTGATTGATCTTTATGTTCCAGGATCAGGCAACAGAAGTGATTCTTACCCTCGGCCAGGCTTTTGAGGTGGCCTACCAAATGGCGCTGCGCGACAAGTTAGGTAGCCACGCAATTCGCTCGCACTCTGCCAATCAGCTGACGAGTCTTGTATCTAGCAATGTGACGAACGTAAATTCGTCGAATTCTACCGAGAGAAATCACGATTTAGAAAACAATTCCAGTCATAATGGAAACCAAAATTCTGTTAATGCTAACAATTCTAAACCAAAGCTTAGGTCAAAGTTCATTCCTAATCCAACTTTGACCTCGACCCTGATTCCAGTCTCCACTGCCAATCCGAATTGCAACCTCAAGTCGAACACCAATCACCGTGAATCGAGTCAGAATTCAAATTTTACTTCCAGTTCAACATCTAAGACAAGTACTAGCGCAACGAAACTACTTGCGGCGCATGGGCGCTCGCATTCTGTGAACGATATAAAAATTAACGGCAATCAGCTCAAACTCGCCCCTATGCCGGTTGACGATATTGTAATCGGTGTTAAGGACATGAAAGCTGGATCTAGAGCACCGATCGCTCTCTCAGAGGAATTATAATCTGTTGAAAATTGGTGAAAAATCGGTCGGAAATCGATTAACGAGCGGTTAAAAATAGGTTTCGATTCGCTTCTATTGGGCATTCGGTTAATAATGATCAAATATATTAAAAATATATTAGAATATGGTGAGAACAAAAAATCTACTTTGTCTGTAAGAAGCTTTAGCGGCTGAGGCATCTAGCGGTCAGCATTGAACGACGCGAAATTTAAACTTTTAATTTTTAGAAAGCGATTTGTTTCTCAGCCTATGAAAACAGTAACTCAAAATCAAAAAGGCAACTTATACACTAATTAGATGTTCTCTCCAGCAAGACTGGAAGTTTGAGTTCGCAGCATGTCTGTGGTTAATCCGATCTTATCGGTGTGATAATTTAGCGTATGTACCGATTCTTTCTTTGATATAATTGAGCCCCAAAATATTTTCTGACAAGGGGGATGTTTAACCTGGAGTTAATTTAATTAATGTAAAGACACTGAGTTAGTTAGTTAAAAGTATTACATTTAGATTTGGCTGTTTGCGAAGTTCGATGGTACGAAGGTAAGTACCTAATATTTCACTAATCAACGACCATGCACCGTATTTACTAAATATATACCTTATTAATGAAATTGCTCGAAAAATGTGATTTTTAACGAAGTTTTGAGAACAAAGTTTATTTATGACATTTTCTAAACATATAAATAAAACATTTCTCGGACTCACGAACTTGAGTAAACTTTGAGAATTGTGAATTTGGTCTTTTGTTTGACTCATGAATAATGCTAAGCTGTTAATTTAAAGTTCGATACGAGTTTCGAGATTAATTAAGGACTTTTTGAACGAAGCAAACAATAAGGACGATTTTTTAATCGTCTAAAATTTTTCACGTTTCCATAGGCTCAATAACATTCTTCACCAGAACTGTTATTATTCAGGATCTAATTACCGCTTGAGCTTCCACGATCGATTCTTTATTCGATCTTTTGGATGTTTGTTATTATCAAGACTGAATAATTGTCGACCACGTTTTCGCTTCTTATTCATAATAATTATAAACTTACGATTTATTGCTTTTTATTTCGAGTCCTCTGTTAAGAAATATTACAATTATATTTTAAAAAATTACGAGCTGGGCTTTGAAATAAAATTCAATTAAGCATTTCTTTTGTATATAATTCAAGCCTCATATAGAATTTGCCCTGCTATAAAAGTAAACAAAAAAGGCTTAAATTAAATTGAAACAAAATTATTTGTATACATAAGCGTTTAAATATATACTGACGCTAATTTTGATTACATGCAAGCCAATACAGAAAGTACAAAAACATTTTTTCTGACATGAAGTTTTTTTGGAAGGGGAAACGTGGATTTTACCAAAAGTTTTACTATGAGTAAAAAAAAGGATGGACGCTTTTGTCCTTTGACGACGAAGGAATTACATTTAGAGGTAATATTACATATACTCAAGCCAAAAAAAACAATAGCAGAACGTCGCATTTAGTATTGGCGTCCGAAGCTTCTGATAAAAAAAAACATCAATCCAAAAATGAGGTGTTGTCTCCTTAGGCTTAATTACTGAAAAAGACGGTAGCATCTTATTGTTGAGTATTATTTTAATAAAAACTATTATTTCTAAATCATTTTTCCTTTAACTAAGTTGATTTCTTCCTTAAAAGCTTCCTATACTCTGATTATTTTTGATTATTTTCTTTGGTTTCTTTCGATTTTGTTTTGTATTTCTATTTAACTCGCTTTAAAAGCATATTAAACTCAAAATCATGCAATTTTTTCCACCACAGGTGAAAATTGTAAACTTAACAAAGACTATTATTATCATAATGCTGCAACTAATTCTTAAAGTTAGAAACATTGCCGTAAACCAGTGTTGATCATATACACTTTAATACATGGAATAATGTTACTTTGATTCAAAAACAGGAATTTAGATTATAAAATCCATCAAAAAGTATTGAATAATTTGTTGATGTAAATATATAAACAGTACGCTTCTTAAATATATCTTCGCCTAACTAAAGAAGGGCTGTAAATAATGGCAAACGTTTTCTGTAAATAGATAAAACTTCTGGAAATAATAAAATAGATGAAGAAACGATATATTCGATTAAATACTGCAAAATGCCAACACCAGTCCTTTCGAAGCCACATACGCACAAACTTTGTACTATTAAAATTTTCTGGTTATTGAAGTTCGTCTATTGTGAATTGTAATATGTAATTCAGTATGTATATCGAAAATATTATTGATAAAGAATTATCACTGTCAAAAACGCAAAACTCGATCAGGATATCGAATTTACTGAGAAAGTTTTGTCTCTTGATTCCATTTGCCGAAAAAATGATAATGAAGAATTGACTTCTTCCACACGGAAAATAAATCGGCTTCTTATTCCATAGGAAAAGTAATATTAGCTGATAATGAACAGATTGAGTATCGATTTCCTTAGTCAAACACACAAATGTTGAAAATCTTAGGTATAGGTAAGCAAACACTTTAACTTTGGAACACAAAAAACTATACATTTTGTATTTAATTCAACGAAAACTTGATTTAGTACTTATTTAAGATGAACATTAAGTTCTGCATTTCTGTTATAAAAGAGATAAAAATATAATTTGTTGTAGCGTTGAAAATAATTTAAAATGAAACTGAATTTGTAATGAATTCTACTAGATTGCACAGGAAATCACCTGCATTATGTTCAGCGGATTCAAATCACCTCAACTGACATTGTGATGAAACGAAATCAACTGAATTCAAATAAACTCGAAATGAGTTTGTTTAAAATTAAATTTAATTCAAAATAAAATTAACTTCATTATTCAGTAAATGTTAAATTAAATTCCAAATAAATGACAATAAATTCGAAATGAATTAAAATGCTGAAATCCAAAGGCAATTCATCCAAACTGAAGGTATGACAATGAATTTTGAATACATTTCACAGAATTTAAATTGAATCAACTGAATTCAATTTGATTACCACTTAATTGACAGTAAATTTAAATAATTTTAATTCAAATCAGTTGAATCGAAGTCAAATTTAACTAATTTTAACTAAAGTTGATTTAATTTCACTAAAATAAAAGTATGGAGTCAAGTGAGACCGAATTCAACAATAATTTAAGTAAATTAAAGAGAGATTTAACTATATTGCCTTAAGAGTATTACAATTAATGAATTCAAAGTAACTTTTGATGAATTTGATTGATTTCCAATGAATTCGTCTGAATTTTAATAAATTCAACTGAAATGAATATTCCAGTGAATCAACATAAACCACACTAATTTGAAGATAATTTTCGCAGTTTGAATTTAAGAGACATTTAAGTCAGACAATGAAAAATTCAACGGGAATTATTACAGATAACTGAATTTAATAGGAATTCAAGTAAATTGAATAGGGATTTAAATGAATTATTTTCAGTGAATTTGACTAGACTAAATGCTAATGAGTTCGACTGAGTTTTAATAAATTTAACTGCGTTATAATGAATTCTGTTGAATTTACTGAATTCCTGTTTATTTACTTAACTGTTCTTAAATTCAAACTTCAAATGTAGTCGAATTAGTCTAGCTTCAGCAGAATTCACTTCCAATTTATCAAATTGACATTGAACTAATAATAATTTAGTTGAATTTCTATGTAATTTAATTGAATTCTGTTTAGTCCAATATTGTATTCACTTCACTCGTTCTACATGTTTAATTCGGTGAAATTACAGCGTTTTGAATCTAAATAAATTTATATTTGATTTTATACAATTATTTGATTTCACATTCTAAATGAACTTACCGGAAATTTCGTTTAATTTTGAGAAATTGAACTGAATTTTTCGGAGTGAAAATAAATTGAACTAGATTCAGAGTTTTAATTCAAAAAGTATTTAAGCGAGTTAGATTGGTAGTCGACCAAAATTCTTTCGGGCAGTTTAAATTTAAACTCGAGATGTGATGAATTCAACTAAGATAACAATTATTTTAACCCAAATCAAGAATTCGTTAGAATTTAAGACAACATACTTTCAGGAACTGGATGCTAAATCAAATTAAAATCCTCTAAATTGTGTGAGTTTAATTCATTCTAAATTTAAAGTAGATTCCATTAATTTATAGAGAAAATCATTTGAGTTATGAAATAGGGTAACAACGAAAATTAAAATAGCATTAGCCCAAAAAGTTAGCACTGCACGGAAATAATTTATCCGTCAAAAAGTCATGAACTTGTAGCTAGTTCTCGGGTACGAGATAAAAAATGAAATATTGAATCGTTATTTCTGTGAGAAATGTATGGATATATTTCGAAGTTTTTTACGAACCTCAAAATTTCAGACTTAAATATGAAAAGGAACAATTTTATTCGTGCGATTTATTTATATTAATTATTAATTTGCTACCAGGGCATTAAAACTGTCGCAATACTGCTGACTCATCCAGTTTCTAAACATAAACCAACAGTGCGTAAACACACGCAGCTATCGAGGCCAAACAATATAGGTTTGATAAAATTTCTAACCACTCATGTGTGTGCGGACCACGAGCAGTCGAACCTCATAATTCCCAGATTCTTAGGACAAGCTCGTGAGTGCTCTGAGAATCTTTTCCCAATTACTCCGAATACTTTTGTAATTATTCGCGAAGAAAACAAGTGACGAACCGTTTTATGCTATTCACATCGAGTTCATCAATTCATTCTCAAATTTTGCATATTTTTTACGAAAATACATCAATATCTGTCGAATTTTTGTCACATCCGAGAGCTAGCTACTAGTTCGTGACTTTCTTAGGGACAAATTTTTTCCGTGCGGACCAAAAAAGTAGCCTGATCAATACACAGAAGACAGATACTATACTGATTCAGGTACGTGGACACTGGGGTGGCTCCAAAACGCTTCTTTTTTTAGAGGGCATTGATCCCCCTCCATTTCATTCTAAATCCGAAAAAGAAATTCCGTAATTTTTACTTTATTTTATTTTTATTTTTACAGGTGCCGGTTTTGACTTGAAGTTTCCCATGGAAAATGCATGAAAAAAAATACTTTTTTGAGTTCTTGGAATAATTTTCTGGGATTTGAAAAAATGTGACGACAAAATTGGACAGCCGTAACCCACCACCACGAGTACCTGAAAACTACCCTTAAAACCAAGAATGTCAATTCTTCATGAAATCGACCTTCTGAGCACTGTATTCTTTTATTTTCTTTACTTAAAATTATTAATATTATTCTAGTGAAATATTTTTTATCATTGGTCAATTAATTTTTAATTATTTAAACCAATGGAATTTGTTTAAATAATTTTTTTCGTAAATTTGTTTTTTTCCTTAAAATTATCACTATTAGTCTAGTGGAATATTAAATAAAATGGGTTCATTAATTTTTAATTTTTTTAAACAAATGGAATTTGTTTAAATAACTTTTTTTTGAAAATTCGTTTTTCCCCTAAAAGTTGTTACTATTGGTCTAGCGGAATATTTATTAACATCAGTTCATTAATTTTCAAATACTCAGAAAGGAACCTCACATGACGACTTTGTGAGGATCTTCACTTGGGGTGATTGCTAGAGAGATTGATCAGCAACCTGGGTCGGAGCAGTGTTGCGGAATAAACGTGTTATTTAAATAAATAACACGAGAATTCTAGATCAATCTAAAAATTTCATAACCCCTTTCCTCAGGCTACTCCCCTCCCCACGGAGTAAGTCACGCCTACCCCGAAAGGGAAACAGCTTAATGGTGTAATAATAATAATAATAATAAAAATAAATAATAAACAAAAATATTGATTCACTAATTTTTAATTATGTAAACAAATTATTACCTGAAAAGTATTAATAGATGAAAATAAATAATAATTTAATGTTTGAATTGAAAAATCTTTGAAAAAAATGTATGTCATTTGATGGAAATAAACTACCAGTTCAACGAATTTTGAAACAAACAACATTTTTGACACAAATGGGATTTGTTCAATTAATTAAAAATGAATTAACGAATGTTGTAAAATATTCCACTAGGCCAATAGTAATGATTTTTATAACAAAAATTCAGAAACAACAAATTTCATTTGTTAAAATAATTGAAAATTATGCAACTAATGTTAATAAATATTGCACTAGACCAATAGTAATAATTTTGAAGGAAAAAAACGAATTTTCGAAAAAAATTATTTAAACAAATTAAATTTGTTTAAACTATTAAAAATTAATGAACCAATGTTGATAAATATTCTAGTAGACTAATAGTAATCGTTTTTAGGGGAAAAACGAATTTTCGAAAAAAAATTATTCAAAAAAATTCTATTTGTTTCAATAATTAAAAATTAATTATTCAATAATAATATATATTTCACTAGATTAATTAATTAATAAATAAATATATGAATTTATTCTTCATAAATAATAAATAAATTAATAATTAGGACGAGAATACAGTGTTCAAAAGGTCGATTTCATGAAGAATTGACATTGTTGGTTTTAAGGGTAGTTTTCAGGTTTTCGTGGGGATGTGTTAGGGTGTCAAACCCTAATGGCGGAGAAATGAAATTCTTCTTTGGATAATTATCTACATCAAAATGCAAAAAATGCAAAATTAGGGAATTTCTATTTTCGGATTCGGAACAAAATGGGAGGATCGTTGCCCTCTAGCATGCCAAAAAATGTTGCCATGCATTTTTGGACCACCCTAGTGGACACCGTTGTCAAGCAATGTCAGGGGACACTGGATAAGCAACTGCGATCATAAAATGATTAAATAATGAAGTATTTAAAATATAAAGTCCCTGGAGAGAGTGCGCAGTAAGAATAAATGAAAAAAGCGCCATCCGGAGCCAGTTCTAACATAAATGTATTTATAATTTTCAATATTTCCATGCTTTTGATATTTAATAATTCATTTGAGTAAATTGATTATCTTGATGCTAATAGTTCTCAAGGTAAATATAAATAATTTTAAGAGATGCCAGTCGTTTTTATTAAAGGAATTCTATCTGTACTATAGATTTCTGCTTGAAATAAAGTAATGAATAAATATCGAATTTAAAAAATATTTTACACAACAAGTAAAATTTTTTTTAAATATTGTAATGTATATTAGTTTTGATAAGCATGTATAATATGTATTATTTTTATCAAATCAAATAGAGCTACCAAATCTAAATTCCTTATAATCAAATCATTTGGTAAATTATCTTAGAAATTTTTTAATCATTATTCGCCCTTCTCTTCAATTTTAGTTATAATATATTAAATATACTCTTGGTTATTATAACTGATAAAAATTGATTGTAACATTGTGAATTAGGAATTTCAGGTATTTAGTTGAATAAGTTGATATTCTCGTCAATTAACCGGCTTGTAATTATATATTCCTGAATATCGCTTTGACGTCGAATTATGTACACTTCGAATAATCGAGCCTCAATTGAGATTTCCGTTACCTTTGACGTGACTATTCATTAAGATGCACTGTAACATACATTCATGATGTCTCGAATTAGAATTTAGAGTTTGACTAATCCATAACGTTACTCATGTTAAGATTCGCTGGAATCTTGTAACACCTTTCCAAATGATGATATTTTATTTTCAATCATAACTCATTCCCTACCAAAAACGCATAAAATCTCCATTTTACCAAAAAAGATAATTTGCGCTTTGAAAGTTAATTTTTGAAAACGTAAAAATTAACCCTTAAATATTGTTACTCATGTATTCTGACATAATGCAATCTTTAAAAAAAACTGGAACTGGCTCTTGCGAGAGGATTTGCGACTTGCATTCAATATAAATAAGTATTAAAAATAATATATCGTCTTCTTTGGAAATAGCCATTTGTTAAGAATGGATAAATGGACAAAATTGGTCATTAGCACTAATGCAAAGATATAATTGACCAATTTGAGATAAATCGTAAATTATAGAATTTGCAAAATATAGTAGACCGATCGTGAAATATTAACTAAAAATACTATTATGAAAATATTCTGCAAAACTCCATAAAGTTGAATCTCTAAATAAACATTGTAGCAGCTCAGGAGTGTGTAGATAAGATAAGTTTTATAGCATCCAATGAGCAGAAATACCAATATGGATCCGATCGGGGCCAGATCGGGCGGAATTTGGCCCAAATCGGGCTCTCTAGATGGGGCCAGGCTTGAAATGAAACACGATACCCGATCGGGGCCCAAGTGCAGCGCCCATAGATAACCCAGTCTGGCCCCGCTTGGGTTAATATTAATCTATTTTTATTATTCCTAATTAAAAGGGGATTTTTAAATAAAACAATATTAAAATCTTATATAGCACCTCTTAAACTGAAATTTGAGAATATAAAAATCAGATTATAAAACAGATGACGATATAAAAACATTGGAGTATGTAAGATTAGAAACAAAATATTTTTCAAAGAAGTTTTTTCGGAGCAAACGGAAAAAGTGGAAAGACGTGTATGATAAACTATTTAAGTATTTTGCAATATATTTTTGTTCTTAATTTCTATATTGAACCTAAATGTAATAAGTTGTTTTGAAAGAAGCGGTTATGATTATGATGTCACTGTTGATTTAGTTCGTGTTCACATTCAACACAGTAAATATTACTTTGGCTTTTTTCTTATGAATAAATAACCTTATTTCGAGGTTAGGTTTCATCTTAACATACTTAATGAATTTACTTACTATAGTCTTTAACACGTAACTCAGGAATATTTTAAAGTATGCGATGCCTGCACACTCGTCTTGTGTTCGCTTTTGGCAATTTTTTCACTTATTTTGTCACTTTTTCAATTATTAATTGAAATATTTTTGACGTTTGACACTGTACATTAAAACTAGGGAGATTTGGAATCAACCCACTTTTGGCCCCGAAATTTATGGAGCGCCATCTACTGTCAAGATTGGCTGGTAAGTCGGGGTCTAGAGGGGCCAGTTTTAAAATCCACAAAATTGTGTGCCCGATCTGGCCCTAGTCGGAAAAAAGGCAAATAGTTGGCCATTTCTCCGCGGGTGGTGATAAAAGTTAGACACGCACTACAACGCTTTGACTCAAATAACGCAGAAAAATGTTGTAAGCACTTTGTGCATTTATAAAATAAAATGATGAATATGTTATAACGATTATTCCCCCGATAATGATATGTGTATTAAATAGCGTTTTAAAGATTAAATGTTATCCGTTAGAAAAATAGAGAACTAGATTATTCTAATCACGACAATATGGATGGCCATGATTTCAAAAAATATTCTCAGGTTGTGCTATATTAATTATTAAAAATTTTGCACATATTTATTATTAACAATGCCTATTCATTTCTATAGAAGTTAGAAGTGGATCGAGGGGTTCATTAATTTGAATTTTGGTGTACAATACATTAGTGCGCAAGTGAATATAATTGCAAATTAATGCAAGTTAAAATTATTTTTGAGCTCAGTAGGTAAGAATCTAATAACTAAAATTAAAATTTTCGAAATCGAACAATGATGTAAATTAATAGTTTTGAATTGCTACAATATTAAATTTTATATGTATTTCAAATTGTTTGAAAATGTCAGAATTAATCTAATTTCTTCATTAAAATGTTAAAATACAAATATAAGGTATTTTAAAGGATTAAACATCGATATATTTTTCATCGCAGTATTCCAAATTAAAGAATTATTGGAATATAATAGCAAAAATTTTTATTTAATAATCTTCTATTTCACATTGTTCCATGTTAATTTTTTTATTTTAAAAAATTTTAACATTTGAAATTTTTCATGCATTGAATAAAAACTTTTCCAAACGCCTCAAATTAAAATGTTTCAGTATTACTTCAAGTGAAAATATGCAATTCTAATGACTAAAATCGACCAATTTTCTTGAGAGCAATATAGTTTTAATTTTCATATTATTATATTTTTCTATCTCGAGCATGTAACATTTATTGGTTGTTTATCAGTTTATTTTTATTTATGTTATTCAATTCAATTTAGCTCATCTAATTGTGACTAATTATACATGATTGTTTTTAATATATGCTTATATTTCAATCTTTAAAAAGTTAAATTTCATATTATTGAATTTAGAACGATTTCGTTTCAAACAGTTAGCCTTGCAATGTTTATAATTTCAAATTAGATTTCCTAAATCACCAAAATTTTAAGTTACTATTTTTATTCTCGTTTGTTCAAATTATTAAGTTTGAAAAAATGATAATTGATTATATTTAGAAAAATTCAATTGACGGCCATTAAAATTGTTAACATCTAATTATCTTTTCACTCAGTTTAATGTGGTAAATTTGTTAACAATTTAAAATTTGGAAAAGTTGTATGTAAATGGAGCAATTATAATTTTAGGCAAGCTTAATTAAAAATTCGACACTTTTGAACTGAAATCTATGTATATTTAGGGATGAATTTAAAATTTAAATTGTACAAAAGTTAGATTATTCTAAAATATGATATACAATTTCTTAAATGTGAATAATTACACGCTGATTGAAATTTAGATTGCAAGAACCTTCAACTTATGTTTCGATCACAGAAGTAGTTTACCCCTTGGTCCTGAAAAAACAGTCAGAGACCAGTTTTATTTACTTTAAACATGTAATTCATAGATTAAAATTGCAATTTCATGGCGTGCCAAAAACTTTGAATATTGATGTTTCGATTTCTTCCTTAAGGCACACTACGGAGAGTGCGATGGATTTTGAGTCTGAGGAAATCCAAAGTCTCCATCGAAATAATCCAACCGACTGATTTACATGGGTGCCATTTTTTATTCCGCGTATGCACATTTGTATGCAAGCAGGGATTAAGTAATCTTTATCTTCTGAAAAAGCTGTTCCTCGTTTACTTCTTATATATTTACTACCAATTTCAGCGTCTGTATTATAGGATAATAGGTTCCTCTCACGTTGCTGGGAAGTTCAGGGAATATGTGAATTAAAAATCTTCTTTATAAACAAAATGAAAAAAATTGTGGACAAATGATTTAAGTCGATATACTAATACCAGAAAAGAGTAACATTCTTTTTAGTGAGTAATGGAAATATAACGAAGGCTTTTCGAGCTCCCTGTATTTGCTAGTAGGCTTGTAATGTCCAAATTATTCTCGCTTTTAACTGGTGTCGTGTAGTCTGAAGGGTGAGAAAGTGAATGTCGAAAGTGCTAATTGTTTATGGCACGTGTATGCATATATTGAAAGTAGGAGTGGGAAAAGAAAAAACAACGCAGTGTAAATAGCTGGAACGTGTTGTAAAATATAAGCGTCGATTCGAGATGTTGTAATTACTTATATTTATCGAAATAAGTGCAGCAATGGATGGAACGTGGATTAATGATATATTTTCGCTTTACATCTCAAATCTCATGTTCACAAAACTTTACATTTTCTCCATTATTTTCGGAAGTATCAAGTGTGTTAAAGCTAAAGTATACAGATAAATTGAAATCGTAAATTACGACCGCTTATTTCTAATAATACAAGTTGCAATGTTTTGTTACTGTATTTTCAGTGACGTTTTTCCACTTTCTGTCCTTCCGTACGGACCTGTGAACTATAAACATCCGAGACAAAAAGAGGTGAGATTCGTAATATTATCCTAGGGGAAAACGTAGGTAAAAAGAGTGAGAGAATGAGAGAAAAATGATAAAGGAGGCAAAATGTAGATTGTGATTAGTCCTCGGTGATTGCTATTCAAGGGTGCATTAGGTTTTCATCAAGATCTGATGAAAAGTTGCATGAAATTGGTTCCGATAGCAATTATCGAGGAAAAATTGTATCTCATATTTCGCAGTGTACAGCCGGAGGTTAAGACAAATGAAAACAATATCACTGGTCAATATCATCTGAAATAAAAAAAGGGAGAATTAAAAGATAATAATATGTCAAAAATTATGCTTGTTTCGGGGATGCTATATAATAGATGCGCTATTTTAAACGACGCAGCCTCATTAACCGCAGACTTTCTACGTTTCTTGTAAACATTATATTTATTATTGTTCACGTTTACTAGAATTATAAAAAATATAAATAATATATCAGAGATTATTCCCTGGATACCTATAATGTCTACGTCTTATGTAATAAAATGAAATAAACAATAGATGTTAGTTCGTAATTTCTGCTCTCCCCTTTCTTCATTTTCAAAAATACATACACTGAAACCTGGATTTCTACACGGGCGTTTCGGGCGTTGCCCGCAGTTGTCTTTGACGCCTTTGTTGGATTTGGCCGCATGACCCATTCTGGAGCAACTAACGCGCTATGAGTACGGATGGACCGCATGCTATTTGTCACGCTTGACTGAGCACCACCCTCTCTCTCTCTCTCTCTCTCTCTCTCTCTCTCTCTCTCTCGGCACAAATCCAGTTTGTTGAAATCCAGGTTCTAGTGTATATGAATTTTTAAATATCATAAATATTTATAAACATTAATTTACTATAAAGTTTGTTAAGTTTTAACCAAAAAAAGTAGCTACCAGTTTGGAAGGATTCATTGTTCATTTACTGGACCAAAGTTTGTATTTAGAATAATTATCCCGTTTTCATTGTTGCTGCTTGTATGCATGTATAACTATATATATGAATGATGTTGTGTATAGGAGCCCGCAAGATAGTAAGCGAAGAATCAGTGATGATGCTAATTAAGGAAGTTTCAGTCTTCAGAAAGTTTTTCGATTAGCAAGAACATTGTTATAAATACGTTGAGGGCACGAAGCTTTGTTGGACCTCGTTAAAGTTAACAAAATTTCTTCTACCGGCTTGAAATTATAGTAGTAAAAATGACTGTCAACTTTTAAAATTGTCAAATTATTAACGTGCTACATGATTTTATTTACAAATTATCTTGGGCTCGACGTTACTTCAAGCTATACATATATATAGTCTAGGCATGACGAACAAAGAAGTTGTTCTTTACGGCATTGAGTAGGTAAAACGCATTTTTTTTATCGAAAAAGTTTATTAAAAGGACCTAATGAAAATTCCAAATTTTATACAAATGTCCAGCACACGCACTAAAGTAAACACAATTCCGAGAAAGTTAAGAAAAAAGGACCTTCTCTACAAAAAACAAAATTAAAAAAATATATACGAACATCTAATTCTGAAGCCTTTATCTGTAGTTTGGAACCTGTTAATTCAACGTATCGTTGATACAATAATAATAATCATAATAATAATTTTTTTTTCAAAATTCTTGGATGGTGGGTGCAGCAACGTTAATGGCAAAGAGATAAAGTTGTAGTGAAAGAAATGAAGCATAAATCTAAAAATAATACTTCTACCCTTCATAGTTCAAGCGTATAATGACCCTTCAAATATACTTATTTCTACATTCTCATCATAATGGGACGGTTAGTTTTATGTGAAAATTGATTATCGCGGATATCTTGAAATCTCCACGTTTCGAGACACCCCTGGATCCGAAAAAACCGGTTTTACGATGGTGTTTGTCTAATTGGATTGTGCTTTAGCACACGCGTTTAGGGGCCTAAAAGAAAGAACCAGTTCGTTAATCAGCTATTATAGATCAAAATTAAAAAAGTTAGAACATTTTAAGAATTTTTGTGACTACTTTTTAAAGATTTTAAATCTCTATATGTGGATATGTATGGTACAAAAAATACAAAGAATTTATCGCGATAACTTTTTTTGATCAAATCAAAATTACCAGAGTTATAGTACTTTAAAAATCCAAAGAAACAAAAGAAAATGAACATTCTGAGCCGAACAACGCACTTTATGAAAAAAGTGAAGAGAAGAAAAACGTTGCTTTTTGAAAGTCCTGCAAGGCTATCATGGAAACTTTTCGAATTTTGTTAACAAATTAAAAATTCAAATTTTGTTCGCACAAAAATAATTCTCATCATAATGAGAACCACTTCTTTAAAAAGATCTTAAATCTCTATTTGCAGATATTTATAGTAACAACGAAAATAGTAAACTTAAAAAGGATCTAAAAATTGGTTAAAAATCACTTTTTTATAGAAAAATACCTCTGTTTCATTCGTAAAAAAACGATATTACAAATTTTTTAAATTAATTTTTTAGACAAACGAGACTAAACTCTGCACAGAATACACGGGAAAATGTCTTTCTGTGGATTTGATTAAAATTTGGTAATTTTGTAGGTTATAACGCTATGCGGCGCCGAGCGCTCAAAATCAGAGCATAAAATATATCCATAAAGCATTTCAAGCAAAAACGACGTCAAGATCAGTATCACGCATTAAATTGTGGTAAACATTACGTCTGTCTCACACAACGCACTTCTCGCAACGGCCGAACGCTAAGGACTCATTATTTTTATTCAACTGCTGCACTGACTGTTTCGCGGCAGCAACGGTGATAAAATAAGTGAGTATCAAGTGCGGTAATGACAATCATAAGAATCACCCTATTTTCGCAATGGTCGAACGCTAAGCGCTCAATCTTTGACTAAACGCACATTCAAAATTTAAGGGCAGTAACGGTGCTCAAAAATAAGGTCAGTATCAAGTTCGATTCTTCGAATTATACAGCGTGGACACGCAGGGGCTTACCAAAAAGTATGCAAACCGTTTGACACGTCAATGCTATTCTTATGGGCATGTATGCTGGGTTTGAACGCGAAGCGCTTAATATTTCGATTTAAATGTAATACTCACTGTTTCTGGGCAGCACGGTCATAAAGCAAGGTCAATATCAAGTGCCACCGTTGCGAGAGGTGGACGGTATACACAGGGTGGACACGCTGGGGCTTACCATAAAGTATGCAACCCCGCAAACAAGCGCATAAGAATAGTATTGCCGTGTAGGACGGGTTTTTTTTACATTTACATTTACATTTTTTACATTATACAGCGTGGACACGCAGGGGCTTACCAAAAAGTATGCAAACCGTTTGACACGGCAATGCTATTCTTATGGGCATGTATGCTGGGTTTGAACGCGAAGCGCTTCATATTTCGATTTAAATGTAATACTCACTGTTTCTGGGCAGCACGGTCATAAAGCAAGGTCAATATCAAGTGCCACCG